>JPKE01002781.1:0-20808 GCA_000750995.1 Pseudogymnoascus sp. VKM F-4520 (FW-2644) | reverse complement strand
CAGCTAGAAAAATGAACGAGATCCCCATATTAACGAGATCCCCATACACCACGTTATATTACTAAGATTTATATTTATTAATTAGCTTTAACTTCTTTTTATTGCCTATAATGTATTAGCGCCTTATATATTATATCCTTGTTACAGCGGAATGAGAAGGCTAGCTAACTACAGGATGAGAAGAGGGGATGTTGCATAAGACTGACCTAGGTACCTAGAGGGGCAGCAGAGAATAGTAGTTCTAGGTATATTATATAATAGACTCTTAAGACTGCAAGAGAGTCCTAGGAGTCTAGGACTCTAAAGACTTAAGTAAGTTTTATAGAGTCTATTTAGTACAACGCTACTATATAAGTAAATAGTTAGTTCTTAGATAGGAGCTTTATGCTTAACTCAATATAGTATTTGTTATATACTAGTAATGTATTACTTAAAGCCTTTGTGTTTAATCCCCTGCCTCCTCTATTAAGTTAAACCTTTATGTATAAGAAACCTCTATGTCTACTATTGTTTAGTAGTTAGCGTTACAATCCTAGCTTAAAACGTTAACACTTTATATATTATCCCCCCCTTTTAAATAATTATAGCAACCTACTATTTTAAAGTTTATAGAAGCCTACTTATAGCACCTAATTTATATAGAAATGTGTAAATAACATAGGATTACTAGTAGTTTTTTAACAAAAGAGTAGATGGCTAGAATTATTTAGGGGGATAATAATAAAAGTAATAGCTTTAATTTAAATAGAGGGGAAGTTAATCTAAATAGTATTGCCTTTAATATAAATAGAGGGTTAGCTAATCTAAATAGTATTGCCTTTAATATAAATAGAGGGGTATTAATATAAATAGAGGAGTAGTTAATCTAAATAGTAATGCCTTTACTATAAATAGAGGGGTATTGATTTAACATATAGTACATTGCTTAGTAAGCTAATAGGACAAAGGCCAACTATTATAAATACTTAGCTCTTTCCCCTGCTTTTGTACTTGTCTTTTTTCTTATCTGCTACTAACCTCTTATCAACCAACTAAGAACCAACAACTAACCTCTTACTAACAACCAATCCCTTATCAACAGCCAACCCTTATCTAAAATTCCACAACCTTCTATAGGATTTTCCACTATCTTTTATGCTAAGGCACAACAACCACACCTGCTTTTAGGACAAGAAGTGTGTTCCTTCCCAATATTGGAAACAACATCAGAGGTAAGGTATAGTCCTTGTCTCAGTTCTTAACTTCACTTGGCATCTTGTACACTCTTGGTCTGCACTGCAACCAATGAAAGCACCTATCACCCTGCTGGCTTGCACACTTGCACACTACATGAGGCGGCCAAAACGTGAACCCGCCACAACTTCACATGATTTTGTATACAGGTTACAACACGGCTGCAGTAGGCTTTGGCCCCCCCGTGGGCTATCTGAGCGACTACATTCTGATTCGAAAATGAATCTCGTTGGAATGAACTGCAAGGAACCAAGTACAACCTACAGTTCAAGTTCAATCCGCCTTCCGGCCAACGCCAATATGGCTTGTAAGGGCACCACGCAGTCTCACCTGTGCACATCCCTTACGCCAGCTCAACATCACTCGTTTCCTTCAGGGCTCTGTTTTCCACAATGCACCAATTCAAGCAGCGACCAACTACAGGCCCTCTGCTGCGTTGGCATTGCGATTCCCTTTGTCCGAAGTTCTTTTCAACTCTGTTCACGTGTTTCTTGTTGGGGACAATTATTGCTTTCCGAGGATGGAGATGTTACATTTAAGACCATCGGTCTTAAATAGCAGATACTCTTACTTATTCTCCTGCAATGCAATGGCTAACTTGGAAGAGCAGGCCACCCTTAGGACAACAGGCACGATCGTGCTCAAAGGCCAAACATGCCGCCACAAAGATCCTCAAGGTCATCTGACCCGTCCTCTTCTTTGATGGTCTCCCAAGACGACTACGTGCCGCCAGTGAAATATGACCCAAGCGTCCGTGTCAAAGCAGAGAGGGGAGATAGTCCTATTGCCGTTGGCGACAATGATGACGATGATGACTTCGTCGATGTCGACGATGAGGCAGAAGGGCTTCTTGCCGATGCCGAAGGTGTCGCTATGTACTCTGACTCCGACTTTAAGATACGCCAAGTTGCGTCCCCATTCATTGTTCAGCGTACACTTCTAAGTCTATACAGTATGTCATTTACCATAACCATGCTCTATGTAATACTAACAAAGTAAATAGACTTGAGCAAGACGAAATACCTGAAGCTTGACCCCGAGTATCAGAGAGATGTGGTCTGGGATGAGACAAGGTCGTCAGGTCTGATTGCCTCCGTCCTGCAGGGCTACTTCATCCCTCCTATAATTTTCAATGTGCTTGAAGAGATGGAAACTTTGGACAACGGCCAAGAAACGGTGCGACATTGCCGGATTTGTGTTGATGGCAAGCAACGCCTCACCTCCCTTCAAAAGTTTATGGAGGGCAAAATTGGAGTGGCGGACTCATCCCATCCACCAAAGAAGTGGTTTTTCTGCCACCCCATTATTAACGGTGTTGAAAAGAATTCAACACACAATATCCTGCCGGAGAAGACAAAGAAATTTTTCGAGTCACGAATGTTTTGCTGCTATGAATACCAGAAACTCTCGCCTTCCGTTGAAGAGACGATGTTTCAGCTCGTCCAACGCGGGATGCCACTTACTCCAGCCGAAAAAATGCGTGCTATGTCGACACCATGGGCAAATTTCGCAAAGCAGTATGAGATCGACTACCCAATTGTCCTCACTCTAGGTAGACAGAGTAGGGCCTCGGGCTTCCGTCAGATCATGACGATATTTTGCCAGATAATGGAAGTCATGTCTCCAAGCGCCGACAAGAAGAAGAGCAAAGAAGGAGCAGGGTGGAAGCCAAATTACCAGGCCACCCCATCAAACCTCACAAAGCTGCTTATGGATTCGCAATCCCTAAACGAGAGTGTGAAGAGGATATTCAAGAATGTTTTCGACAAATATGCCGAGCTCATCGAGTCGTGCTCAAAACCAGATAAGAATTCGCCCACCGGATTCACGATCAAGGAGGACAGTTGCTTTGCGCCCGCCCCAGCGGACCTAAGGAACAGAGGAGTCACCCACGTCAAGACCTTCTCGCCCCTCGAGGTTGTCGCCACCGCCATCTTGCTCCTCCGCCACATGGACGATAGGACCAACAAGATGCTCGAGGGTGACATTATGGAAATGCGCGTCTACCTCCGCCAAAAGAACAAGGACCTGCGACTGAACAACGTGTGTTGGGCCGATGCGTACCAATACATTGACGTCGACCTGATCCTGCTCCGCGGTGGCGCAGGGGCTTCTAGACGACGCGCGCCGCCTGTGCCACAGTCAACTGCTCCACTCGAAATCGATAGCGATACCGCCGATGACCGGGCTGGGCGACGCACTTCCACACGCGCAAATGCCGGGAAGTCGTCTACGCTGGCTATGCGTGGAACAGATACGAATGGTGATGCAAGGCCCACTCGGTCAGGGAGAGTGGGGATGAGCAGCTTGACGGCGTCGATTGCGAATGGGGGGCCGATAATGACAGACGGGCCATCGAGTCCACATAATGGATGGAGGCAGCAAGTGGCACCGATGGTACCGATGGCACCGATGGCACCGATGGCTCCAATGACTCCGACGGTATCCACGATCCAGCCTCGAAAGCGTCTCCATGGATCTGATGACAATGCAGGCGCTAGTAACAGGCGTGTTCGGGCGAGGGATTGAGAGGTGCGTTGAGTTTTCGATCTCAACCTGCCCTGTTGTTATAGTAACGAAGTTATGTATTCGATTACGATATTCACAGCCTTTAAGCACAATCTCGCGGCCCTTCGCTATCTCGCGGTCCTTCGCGCTGTCTCGCGATCCTTCGCGTTATCTCGCGGTCCTTTGCGCTGTCTCGCGACCCTTCGCGATATCTCGCGGTCCTTCGCTATCCCGCGCTCTTTCGCGACCTCGCTATCATTTCCGGCCCTCGGATGGGTTTCCTTTTCGCCTGATCTTCTCAGCATTCTGCAAGTACATATCACATAGAGCCGCAGACACATTCCCAATCTACTTTCCCGCCTTTTGGTTCTAGCTTTTGCAAAGCCATTATTACTGTCTCTGCGATCTACTTTCTCAGCTTTCAACAATGCAACGATTTAACGAAAACGATTACGCTATTCCCCTCATAATATCTCATTAGCTTCGCCACCGGAGATCGTCACGACACACGACTCACATGTGCAAGATATAAATGCACTCTCGGCTTTTCGTCACTTACATATTTTGATTTCTCGGTCCCTGATGAATGATTGCCTGGTTTTTGCTCGAAGGGAGCCATTTGGTTGTTGGCTTGGTGGCTTGTTGCCATGGGTCGGTCAACATGTCGCATGCTAATGGAGGGAGGGAGAGACGTGGCAAAGGAGTGTTAATACGAGTAGCCTATTATCGCGTTTACAAATGCATGGCTTTCAAAGACAATACTTCGTTGTAATATTCTATGTGCTTCTGAACATGCAGTATCTTCCTTGACAAAGTTCCCACGAGCCCCATCCTGTAAGGTATCTTAACTCCATTTGTCACCACCCCTCTTCCCCCAAATATCGACCCCTTGTGTGTAATGATTCGTTCTGCACCCCCAATATCGGCCCCTTGTGTAATGGTTCATCCTGCACCCTGGGCTCAGCTATTCCCTGACCGCCACTTTGTGATGCCAAATCCACTGCGCCTAGACATCTTCCAACGCGCCACTGTCGCCAAGCCATCCCTCCATTCGTTACCAACCAGTCTCCCGGGCCCTCCCTTTACTCGAGTATGCAATATCCCTCCTTTCCCCTCCCCCTCACGTATCCCCCGCTTGCGACCCCTCCTGTCCACCCCCCGCCACAGTCTCCTCTCCCAACACCTTCGAGGCAGCCATGAACCTATCACATCCGTATTAGCCCCCATTCCCCCTTCCCGCACCTCGAAACAAAGAAAGGAGAAAAACTCACAACCCCCCATGCCACCCTCCCAGCCCCCTTACACACTCAGCCTGCACACTCGTCATGCGCACCAGATTCTCGAGATCGGCCAGGTTGGCGCTCAACTGCGCCAGTTGCGCGTGGAGGTGGGACTGTAGCGCGGGAATGTCAGCTAGCTTGGCCAGTATACGACGCGCTCAGCCCGGACAGGACGGGGGTTTCGGAGCTTAATCTAGGGGCGGGGAGGGACGCACAAGTTGGCGCGGCTTGATGCTGCTCGGTGCTGTGCTCAGGCGCGGGGGCCCGCGTGATGAGGATGCCATCCCTTGCTTCGTTCGGGACGCCCTATGCGCGTCGCGGTGCTGGTTTGGTACGGTATTTGATATATTCGGGCTTATGTTATTGAGCGTAGTGGTGGCAGCGATTGTTGAGCTTAACTGTTTACCCCAAGAGTCGCTCAGTTCAATGTGGGGTTGGGACGCGATTGGAGCGCGGGTGTGTTTGTCGTCGTCGTTGGCGGGGCGGCAGGGGTTGGGTTGAGCTTGCTTGGGGCTGGAGCTTGTGCGGTACCGTGGAGCGGGACATGTAACGTTCGGTTACGGAGCAGCTTTGTCGGTTGCGTACCGACATGATGGCAGCAGTTATACAAGCACAAAAGCATGAGTTTGAAGCACAAATATGAACCAGAAGTATGAAATGAAGCACGAGGACGAGTAAGGTGAGACAAAGTACTCGTGCTCGTGCTCGTGCTCGTGCTCGTGCTCGTGCTCGTGCTCGTGCTCGTCGTGCTCTTTGGTCCAGGCAAGTCGATACTCTATGTTTAGAGTGGTTTTCAATGTTGTGCACCCAGCTCGTAACGCTGCTCTTCTTACTGGCTGAACAACGACGATTCGAGGAGAGTTACATCCATCGGACCGCTTGGTGATCTGGAGGGTCCGATATACGTGGAGAAACGAAGGTGCAGCAATACTGTCGCATTCGGGTGCCCAAGAGCCGGTCGATCGATATGTGGGCTAATATATACCACAGGTACTCTAAAGTGTCTCCGTCTGCACAAATTCGGTGTGACACCGAACAATTGTCAACCTTCTCTGCCGCATTCCTGTATAATTATGGAATTATTATGAAAATATTATCCTCCTTGCCTCATGTGGACGCTGTTGTGCGTGGCTTCTTCTCGGGAGGGAGCCAGCCCGAGTCTACTACGTACAAGCTAAGGGGGCTTGAGACATACTTGCATATTTACATATGGACATATTCACGGAAGCAAAGCAGGATTTTATGACACCGCATCTCATATGGCTCATCTCTTCCGAATGGGGCAGCAGTTGTATGGTTAGAGTACATGTGCAGAACTGTACTGGCCAAGCCACCGGGCACTAGCAGCGCCCACAACGTCCACTAAAGGAATATCACGACGGACGCGTACTTAGTAAACGAGCCATTCTCGACGGGGCTATTACTCCGCAGAGCATCATCTGATGGCGACTCACAGACGGGAACCATGTGTGGCATGCAGATCGGGTCCAAATGAAACCGACGATGCTCTGAGCTGCTCTGTCGCGTATTTCGTACTCGGACGTTGCCTGATCGGCACATTCTTGCGAGGAAGATGCCTGGGCAATTAGTGATGGAAGGTAAGACATATTTAAAAAGCACATCCATTATATCTTCATATGAAGCACCCGTCGTCCCTGTTCCCTGTCTCATCTCGACCTTGATCGTGTCTGTCTCTTCTCATATTTTCTTCCTCACCCCCTATATTGCTTCGTGGCCACTGGCCCTACCCTAAAACCTTCTTTACTCCATGTTGTGGAGATAAAACATAAAGATCTGCAGTTTTCTAGTAGGACGACTCATACCCTTTCAAGATGTTTGTCGCTGCCCTCCAGAACTTCGCGGCTGAGTCCCCCGCCGCAGCAAGCCTTGCTGGCGTCCTCCTCGTTGCCTCTCTCGTATACTACTTCGTCCAGCGCCCGCAGCGTCTTCACTTCCCTGTTGTCGAGTTAGGCGATGACTTAGGCTATGATCGAGCTCTTGATGAGGGGTTCTCAAAGGTAAGTCCACACAGAACTATCAGATACAGGATTGGGCATGGGTACTAACACCTCCATGAAGTATCCCGACTCGCCGTTTGTCCTCCCAACCAACCCGCCGATGGTTATCCTGCCACACGCATGCGTGAATGAAGTCAAGTCACTACCAGAGAACAAAGTATCATTCATGAAAGACATCCAGCGTATGTTTACTTGCAAGGTGACTGGCATTGGTGAAGAATCACATGAGATTCTTTCCGCCGTCAAGATCGACCTCACTAGGCACCTCGCCAGCGTCCTCGATGGACTCCAGGATGAGACTCGTTATGCTATCAACTCCGAATTTGGGCCGTGTGAAGATTGGACGCCCCAGCCCGTGTACTTCAAGCTCACCCGGATAGTTGCACTTCTCAGCGGCCGCGTCTTCGTTGGCCGGCCCCTGAGCCGAGACGAAGCGTGGCTGAATGCAACGATCAACTACACGTGGGCTTGCATCCAGGCCTCCGATGCCTGCAAGCGATACAGCCCATATCTCCGTAATATCGTTGGTCCCTACCTAAAGGAAGTCAAGAACTTGAAGAAGCACCGAAAGGATGGTGCGGACCTGCTCCAGCCTCTCCTGAATGATCTCCTCGAGAAGGAGGCCAGTGAAAAGCCCGGGCTGGACGGGTTCGATGATGAGCAGGGCACGTTTTGCTCGTGGGTTCTGAAATACACTAATGAGAAGGAACGCGCGAGCGCACTGAACTTGGCCAACGCCCAGATGTCCCGTGAGTATTTCGGCCCCAAAGGCCAGCTGCGCGTGTACTAATCGCCTATCTAGTATCATTCGCAGCTATCCACACCAGCTCCATGGCACTCTCGCAGGTGATCTTTGATCTCGCTGCACGCCCCGAGTACATTAAGGGTCTGCGAGAGGAGATCAAAGAGGTCCTCACCGAAGACGGCTACGACATCGATGGCGAGGGATTCACGAAGCTAAAGAAGTCCTCCTACACCAAGCTCCGCAAGCTCGACAGTTTCCTCAAAGAAAGCCAAAGACTCTCACCTCCCGGCATCAGTTCGTCCCCCCCACCCCCTCAACCCGCCCTATTCTAACAAAACTTCCAGCCTCCATGCAACGTGTGACCACTGCCCCCCTTACTCTCTCCACTGGCCACACCATCCCCACCAACACCCGCTTCGCCTTCGCCTCCCAAGCCATCCACCGTTCCTCGCTGACCACCACCTATTCCCCTGAATACAACCCCGCCTCCTACGCCCCGCCCTCCGTCTTCGACGGCCTACGCTTCTACAAACTCCGCAACATGCCCGGCAAGGAAAACCGCCACCAATTCGTCACGACAGGACCGGATAGTTTGACCTTCGGACACGGGATCCATGCGTGCCCCGGACGGTTCTTTGCTAGTAATGAGATTAAGGTTGTGCTAATTGAGCTGTTGAGGAATTGGGATATGAGGTTGAAGGGGGATACAGAGAGGAAGGGGGGCGATAGGCCGCCGAACTTTATTAAGGAGAGTGCGTGTGTGCCGAATATGCAGGCGGTGTTGGAGTTTAGGAGGTTGGGGAGGGAGGAGTGCGTGTAAACGGAGGGAATAGGGGGTTTGGATAAGTTTGAATTTGGTGGCAAAATTGCCGGCGGGGATTGGTATTTGGGAGTCTACGAATTTCTGGACTGAACCTAGCATTTCTATTTAAATGATGCAATGAAAATGATGATGTTTTCCGCACGGTATACCCTGGTTTTGAACCTGCACTGCTTGACTTTCAACGTTGTGGCCACAGATCTAGGTGGTCAATATTTTATTTTAAAGTAAAACATAACGCAGGCCTCCTGCAAAACGGAGCCGTCAAACCGGGCGGCGCCGCCGCGAGTAGGAGTCGAGACATAATTTTCTACCGGGATGGCAAAGACGCGGAAAGCTACAGCGGCATTGGATGCTTCTCTCGCCCATTTGGAAGCTGCATTCTGGCAATCGACCGAATTTTCGCTGATGGATGTGAAAGTGGGAAATTAATTAATGAATTTCTATCCGCTACAGGTGGTATTCGTATATCATATCTCGTATAACAGCCCATGCATGCCATAGCCTAGCCAGGCCGTGTGTGGCATGTAGGTAGGTTATCCCATTAACGCCGTCGACCCGATCGTCTGTATCCTAACGCCCAAGCAGCTCGTCGCCTTCCCAGCTTTTAATCAATGGCCCTCGTAGTTCGTGTTATACCGCCCTATCGCCAAGCTGCCCAGGAAAACGCCGCCGAGGACGGAGAGGAAATATCCCACGTTCATAGTCATAACCGCCAACATTCTGCGATCCGTCAGCATCAATTCACAATCAGGAATAGGAAGGAGTGTCACATACAGCAAGTAGCCCACGCCCGCAATAACCGTATCCACCACCGCCCTCAACGGATCAACACTCACCCTCCACGGCCTTGTCGTATCCCCTCTCCGCTGCACAACCAAGACCTCCTCCTCCACCCCATTTTCGCTCAACACCACGGCTTTCGCATCCTTATGCGCCAAAACCGTCTCCTTCAGCCCCTGCTTCCCCGCAACCGCGACATAGCGGCGATGCAACTCAGCATCGAGCCAGCGCGCTTCCTGGCGCGCTTTGAGGGCCAACAGGACCCGGAAGATGACCGCGAGAACGATGATGAAGATGCAGGTCCCTGCGTAAGAGCCGGTGCCTGAGGGGGTCCAGGCGGTGCTGAAGAGAGGGGTGGAGGGGTCGTTTTGGAAGGTCATGGCCATGGAGCCCATGCTGGAGGAGGAGCCGTGGGACATGTCCATGCCGGACATGTCGTCGCCGGAGGAGGAGGAGGAGGTGGGGGTGCTGGTGCTGGTCGCGAAGGGGTTGTCCGCCATTGTCGCTGATTGCCGCTGTGCGTGCTGGATTGGAGGAAGATTCGGTCTGTCGATTCCTACTACGACTTTTCTGCTTCGTTTGAGGTATTCGATCTCGAGTGTATGACCGGTCTAGTTCAGTATCCGCCAGCTTTCCTGAGTCCGCTGTTCCTTATAAAGCTGCTGTGAGCAAGATTGCGCTCCAAAACGTGCTCAACCCGCTTATGTAGGAAGGGTGCGAGAAGGTTTAATAACTGTACGAGCAGAATATTTTGACAAGGAGGAAAAGGAAAAGGTGAGACGATAAATCCGCTCCCTTAACCACGACCTACCTGGTGGGACCGGCCATGGCGTCGTCGCATGGCTACGCTACCCTTACGTCTTGGTGCGCGGTGGTTGTGCAAGGAGTATCTCTCGCAAATGTGCTCACTTAGTAGCCAATGAGAGTAGAGGAATTGCGTGGGCGGGGCGGAAGGGACGAACGTCAGGGCGGGATTTAGGGGCGGGTGTGCGCCAAGTGGGAGCCGCACGGCTTGGCGCGTGGAGGGGCGGAGCGGAGGCAGAGGGGTTATATCAAAACATGGTGTTCCTGGTCGGTGATGGATTAAGTTCTTCTGTTATGAACCTTAGAATGAATACGGAAAGAGCGAATGTAATTGTGTCAATCGCTCTTTCCATATTCATTGTATGTCGCATCAGGGCTCACGAGGATGGATAGCAGCAGGTGAGGCAAGTAAGTGTAATCATCGTTCTTGATCATAGGATATATTTCAAACTATTTTAAATAATTCCCGAGCACACCATCTCCGTCTCCTAAAAAGACTGTTCCTACAGATATCATCGCTGGAAAGCAGGTCATAAACAAAATACAGACGCGCCTGATTGTCCCCAGGCGCCATCACGATGCGGGTAACAATCTACAACTTGGAAGCTGGCGATCCCGTGCCCACGCTGGTGATCTCGTTGTAGAGCAACGAGGTCAAGAAGTCGGCGTAGTCCTCACCAGTAACCTGGCCAGCGAAGTACTGTGCCGCGAGGTGGTACTTGTTGCCCTTCGACGCCTTGGAGGCCAGCTCCTCGGTCTGCTCCTTGAGCAGCTTGAGCGCGTACGCCTTGTCGACCTTCTTGCCATCAGCGGTGGAGACGCCGTGGCGAACCCACTGCCACAGCTGACTGCGGCTGACCTCGGCGGTAGCGGCATCCTCCATCAGGTAGTTGATGGGGACACAGCCAACGCCGCGGAGCCATCCCTCCATGTATCCGAGACCGATGTTCAGGTTCTTGCGGATACCCTCCTCGGTGATTTGGCCGGGGACGTTCATGTTGAGCAGGTCGTTGGCGGTGATCTTGACTTCCTCGCGGCGAACGAAGTACTGGTTGGGGGTTGGCATGTGCTTGTTGAAGACCTCGGATGCGATGGAAGCGAGGGCTGGGTGAGCAACCCAGGTTCCGTCGTGGCCAGCCTTGACCTCGCGGAGCTTGTCGGCGTAGACACCCTCCATGGCCTTGTCGTTGGCGGCCTTGTCGTCCTTGATGGGGATCTGGGCGGCCATTCCTCCCATGGCGGCAACCTGGCGCTTGTGGCAGGTCTGGATGAGGAGCTTGACGTAGGCGTCCATGAATGGGACGGTCATGGTGACGGCGGACCGGTCGGGGAGGATGAAGTTGGGGTTCTGGCGGAACTTCTTGATCACGCTGAAGATGTAATCCCAGCGTCCGCAGTTAAGTCCGGAGCTGTGATCCCTCAACTCGAAGATGATCTCGTCCATCTCGAAGGCGGCCAGGATGGTCTCGATGAGAACGGTACCACGGATGGTGCCTCTTGGCATGCCAATCTTGTCTTGGGCAAGGTTGAAGACGTCGTTCCACAGACGGGCCTCGAGGTGAGACTCCAGCTTTGGAAGGTAGAAGTATGGTCCATGGCCACGCTTGACGAGCTCCGTGGCGTTGTGGAAGAAGTAAAGACCGAAGTCGAAGAGGGATCCCGAGATCGGCTCACCGTCAACGGTAAAGTGCTTCTCCTCCAAGTGCCATCCTCTCGGCCTGACAATCAGAGTTGGTAGGGGGCGGTCGGTGCGAAGCTTGTACTCCTTGCCACCGAGCTTGAAGTCCACCTGTCTGCGGACGGCATCGTAGAGGTTAACCTGGCCACCGATCATGTTGGCCCATGTTGGGGCGCTGGAATCTGAGGACAGAGCATATTAGTCTTGTAACTCGGGCATTGGGGTGTAGCTGGAATCACATACCTTCCAAATCGGCCATATAAGTCCAGACATTCGAGTTTAAGGCGTTGATGATCATTTTGCGGTCCGTTGGGCCGGTAATCTCAACTCTGCGGTCAGCCAATCCTGGTGCCGGTATAGCTGCCCTCCATGTCGCATCGTCTCTGATGTGCTTGGTCTCTGGGAGGAAATCTGGGAGGGCGCCCCTGTCAAGCTCTGCTTGCCTGATCACACGGCGGTGGAGAAGCTCTTTCCTCCTTGGGTTGAAGGATCTGTGGAGGAGAGCAAGGAAAGCGATGGCATCCTTTGTGAGGATCTTCTTGTTGGACTCGTTGATGGTGCCAGAGATGCTGACACCCTGGATGATAGATTCAATGCTAGCCATCTTTGCGAAAATATGTATAGATTTTGCGGTGATGAAGTTTTTGGTATACCTCGGACTCGGAGGGGAAGGGAATATATATGAGGGGAAACTCAATGCATATATGGGAAGAGTGACTTGGAGAACGGGTGAGCAAGTCCGCGAGCGTTCCGGTACCAAAGTGGTGACGATTTTGATATAGCGGCTATAAGGGTGGCTACATGTGGTACAAAAGGAGTAACGGCTACTTGATATTCGGCATTTTCTCAAAATCTACAGTATAAACCACCCATGTCCGCCCATGCTCGCCCATGTCTCCGAGCGTAGACGGAGGGCGGTCCAGGTCTTTCCAGGCATCGGATTCGCTTGTGATAGTGTGGGGAAGCTCAAAGAGGTCGGCTTCGGCTTGAAACTTTGCAACCGTCGCAGTTCGAATGCCGCGTTACGTCATAAGATAACGATAACTACCCATACGTCCGTTCTACGTAGAAGCTGATCTGCAATACGCTATTTCTGATGGAATGCGATTAACCTCAGTATCTCGAGGCGCAAAGAATGAACGACATGTTGGAAGTTTCTGTATATCTACAATTCAGATACACCTGCCCTTGCCACTTGAATGACGATAGGGTCGTTATCGGCAGGGATCCGTACCTCGGCCCCCTCGCCTTATCGTAAGACCGATTTTCTCCGATGCCAAACCACACTTGGACCCCGTGATATGCCGAGGTATAATTTCTTCCACGTCATGTGATGCATGTCATGTGAGTCACATCATGTGATGTATGCATGTATGACTAATTTATGAGTAAGCGAATTTATATTAATCATGTGACCCACGGGGTTTTAAAATTGTAAACCCTATCAACCGAACCAGGAAGGAGCGTTAAGCGAGAGGCGAGCAGAGAGAGTCACTGGAACCTCGACGACGACAACTTTCCATCGCAACGCCATCAACAGTCGATCTCATCCACGAAATCGATAAACCGCCATCATGGGAAAAGTCCACGGATCCCTCGCACGTGCCGGAAAGGTCAAGTCTCAGACACCAAAGGTACGATGATCTCTGAAACTGTGTTGCTTTGGAAGATGGAATGAGGGTTGGGAGGAAACGACGAAGCTCGGAAGGAAGGATTCAATCGACGACACGTTTTCTTTGACGACTGGAAATGTTCGCGATTTGAGCACGACGACCAGAAGAGCTTCGACGATATTATAGACGGAACACGATGCGAATATTCGAACCGGACGCTGATATTCTACGATAGGTCGAGCCGCAAGAGAAGAAGAAGACCCCTAAGGGCCGTGCCAAGAAGCGCATTCAGTACACTCGCCGTTTCGTCAACGTCACCCTCACCGGAGGAAAGAGGAAGGTTTGTCAAACCTCTATCCTCACGACCGCGAACCCAAATACTGATCTACGCACAGATGAACCCCAACCCAACTGCCTAAACGACCAGTCATGGACTCGACGGGATAGCTGGGGTCGTCTTGCACAAGGAAATTGTGGAGGATGTGCCCGGATCAGATGGACGGTGGTTTTAGGAGTGGAGTTTTGTCGCTCCTGGATGGCGCCGATTGTCTGTGGAGGATGGGACGCATACCATAGGCGCATTTGTACATCGGACGAATCGTTCTTGCTTCTGCTTGACAATGACATTGACCTCCCTCCATTTGGTGGATTCCTGATTTACTCTGGAGACCGTGATGAAATCATGTGCAATGAGCAATCTACGATAACGAGTTATGTTTTGAAGTTATCTTATTTCATTTCTATGAGACTAGACCTTCAGCGCCATCTGAGAGCCTGTGGCTTTGAGTACGTAGGGTATATCTGGGGAAGCCACCCCTATCACCTCCACATCCCGTAGTTCTAGCGTTGGCTGTCATCATGCCAGCGAAACCAACTTCCCCTTTACAATCCAGTGGCTGAGCCAGCCAGGTGGCTTTGAGCAGTACCTTTGTGGAACACTCTTATCTCAGCCTGGCACGTTGCCCTTCTGCACAGCTGCCTGGCAATGCTGGCTGGCTTCCATCGCTCTTCGCCGTAAGACTCATACCATGACTCCTTCGGGCAACCTTTCGGGGGTCACCTCCGTGAGAATCTCATAGCTGGTGCGGGCGATAATCGGGCAGTAATCGTATTTCCTGGGTATTTGATTCAACATCAAACATCCCCTTGGCATTCTCTCAGCCGACTTGGGCCGTAGCTTTAGACACCCGATTTGGCCGCCGCGGTTGCCTCTCCGCATTAATGGGGAACCGCTTCTCGCAACCACAGTTGACGCACGTGCGTACCAGCACATCCGCCCAGGGCTTCCTGCCATTCTTGCTCTTGTTCTCGACTTTGGTCACGCAGGTCGAGCCGTCTTGTAACAGCGCGTCGCAGCGTTTGCATATCGTGTGTTTCATGCCTGGAGATAGGCGGATCTGCATTTTCATTGAGACAGTGCGGAGGTCGGAAAGTAGCACTCTCGTGAGAAATTGAGAAGAGGCTGGTTGGGGCTCAGTTGGTGCTTGGTGGTGATCGCCCTCGTCACCAGCATTTTGTAGGTGGGGTTGAGAGGGAACTGGTGGAGGGGTAGGAATAGCTGGAGCTGTGGAAGTTTTCTCCTGGGCTGATAGATAGGTCGCCGCCTGGTATAGGTAAGACAGCCTGCTATGTAAAGCCTTATGGGGCACGTTGGCCGCCTTTGCCTGCTTTGCTTTGGCCATGATATCCCTCCAATCGTATCTGAGAATCTCCAAAGTTCCCTCGTTGATATAAATTCTGGTGCCAAGTTGAGCCGCATACGCACTAGCTGTACCTGGCTTAGCGTGTTAGCGCACAATTCAAATCGGTTGCCTGTCAAAGAACACGGTCCTTTGTCAACATCAATAACAACCTCACCTGAACCCATTCTATCGAATTCGAACCTCGACCACTTTATAGATCGGGACCATCGAGATCAATTTCGCGTCACCGAACATACTACCGACATAACTGGCATAGCAGTTTCGCAAATCGACTTGTTCCAAGACCTTCCATAGAGGTCGCGAGTGAACATCGAAACCAACTTTGCCACACCTTCAACTCCGATCACATCCGTCATACATCATGTCTACCGAAGAAGATCTCATCGATTACTCCGATGATGAGCTTGAGACAAAGACCACAGCGCCAGCTGCTGGTGCAGGAAATGGAGAGGCCAAGGAGGGCGATCTGACCGTATCTGGAGGTAACCCCGACAAGAAGGGATCATACGTCGGCATCCACGCGACCGGTTTCCGCGACTTCCTGCTGAAGCCAGAGCTTCTCCGGGCCATCACTGATTGCGGTTTCGAGCATCCATCGGAGGGTTAGTTTTTCATCCCTAAGCTTCGTCGTTACCCTTCTTGAACCGTCCGTCCGTCCATCTCGCAAGCAAAAAGAACAACCAAATCACGCTGGAGGAGCGTCCAACAACACGAGCGATCCTGGATGTCTCTGCCAATGGCCTATATCAAAATTCTTGAGAATCTTTCCGAGGTACTCTCGAAAGCAAACTTAGGGGTTGCATGTGCAACGTGCGGATGGAAAGTGTCGTGGTGGGAGATATAAAAATGGCATCACGAAGAGACTCCAGGATCGACTCGCTGGCGAATCTATGACTTCCAAGGGATATTTATATTTGAGCGAAATCTCAGGATATCATATATCCCGACTATGGCATGAACAGATCGAGCCAAGATGAGGCTGTCGCGAATGTTACGCTTCGGCTATTTGGTGATTCTGCGATGATGGACGGACGCTGCGATCGTACACATCCTACTCATTTTGAGAAAACTATATCTGACTCGGCCCGCTTTATTCTACAGTCCAGCAAGTGTGTATCCCTCAGGCAATTCTCGGTACCGACGTTCTCTGCCAGGCCAAGTCCGGTCTTGGTAAGACGGCCGTCTTCGTCCTGACAACCCTTCAACAAGTCGAGCCGGTCTCTGGAGAGTGCTCAGTTCTCGTCATGTGCCACACTCGCGAGTTGGCCTACCAGATCAAGAACGAATACGCCAGATTCAGCAAGTATATGCCAGAGGTCAAGACCGCTGTCTTCTACGGTGGAACCCCCATCCAGAAGGACGCCGAGATCCTGAAGAACAAGGACACCCACCCGCACATCATCGTCGCCACCCCCGGTCGTTTGAACGCCTTGGTCCGCGACAAGCACCTCCGCCTCGGAAGCTGCAAGGTCTTCGTCCTCGATGAGTGTGACAAGATGCTCGACCAGATTGGTATGGTATATTTCCGCACATGCGGTCAGAGGTACTGACTCCCCTTCCAGACATGCGCCGCGACGTCCAGGAGATCTTCCGCGCCACGCCAACCCAGAAGCAAGTCATGATGTTCAGCGCCACCCTGTCCCAGGAAGTCCGCCCGATCTGCAAGAAGTTCATGCAGAACCCTCTTGAGATTTACGTTGATGACGACACCAAGCTCACCCTGCACGGTCTTCAACAGTACTACATCAAGCTTGATGAGAAGGAGAAGAACCGCAAGCTCAATGAGCTTCTTGACGATATGCAGTTCAACCAGGTCATCATCTTTGTCAAGAGCACCCTGCGCGCCACAGAGCTCGACAAGCTCCTCCGCGAGTGTAACTTCCCGTCTATCGCCGTGCACTCTGGTGTCAGCCAAGAAGAGCGGTTTGTACTTTCTAGCCCCTTTATCCTTCATGCATCTAACAATATCCTAGTATCAAGCGCTACACGGAGTTCAAGGAGTTCAACAAGCGTATCTGTGTCGCTACCGACGTCTTCGGACGTGGTATTGATATCGAGCGTATCAACCTTGCCATCAACTACGATCTCCCCGGTGACGCCGACTCCTACCTCCATCGTGTCGGTCGTGCCGGCCGTTTCGGATCCAAGGGTGTCTCCATCTCCTTCGTGAGCAGCGAGTCCGACCAGCAGGTCCTGAAGGATATTGAGAAGCGCTTCGAGGTTGCCCTTCCGTAAGCTCCACCCTCGTGAAATCTAAATATGAACGAAATTCTAATCCCTTACAGTGAGTTCCCAGAAGGCGGTATCGATGCCAGCACCTACATGGCGAGTTAGATGCACAACCGCACACTTTTCTCTTCGGGCCTGTCTCAACTCTTGCAACGTCCCTTATCTTGCGTTGGCAGGAGCTACTCAGCGCCTACCTACCGCCAAGGGATGGCAGCCACGCAGTTTTACGGCCCCTAGTTAGCCTGGTGACGAACCCGGAGTAGGAAGTTTTACGCGCTGGCAACTTTTGTGTTTTTTCATGGGACTACTACTGGATGGACTAGGCGAGAGGGGGGGATAAATTTCTTGTCTTGTCTTGTCTCTGTCTCGCCGAGATATTAAAAAAAAACTTGTGATTCTTTTTTGAAAGCTGTGTTCCGTTTTGAAAGCCGTGTTTGCCGGTGCCGTCCGTGGCTGACGCGTGGTTGAGTGATGTGATAGCGACGCATATGCATATGCACTAAAATGCAAGAAGTTCCCATGTGGCTTTTCCTCGTCATAGTGATCATGAATCAGTGCCTGCAATGCCATCTCCAATTTCTCATAGTGTTGAGCTAGAAAAGGGCCGTTTCGGCTGGCAATACTGTGCATTTCTAAGCTTCGATATACCGTATACAGCCTCCCGCCCTCTCCCATCCCGAGATAGATGCCCAACCCGATCCGATCCCGCCCCGTTCCATGTCAATCCCTCGTACAAGCGCCACCGTACCGTTTCGTCAGAACCAGTCCCCGGTCCGTGGAGATCTCCCTGACAGCCTTGATCGTTTCCTCCCACCTCTCCCCCTTTTCCCCCTATTAGCTCCAACCCCATCGACAGCCTCATCCTCATGTTCAGCTGTACCAGCATCCTCCCTCTCCTCTCCATCAACCACCAGGCCTCCCGTCTCCAATTCACCCCCGGGACTCGCGCTGGCGAGATTATACAACACCGCCCCGTCCCGCACCATTAACACCCTCCGGAGACGCATCACGACCTCATCGCGCACCACCATCCAATCCGTGCCCACGAGCTAGTGAAGTGTCCTAGGACTTCGAGCGAGGTGGTTCAGTAGCGTAGCGGCAATAGGAAAGAATGCGAGGTAAGTAAAAAGGCCGAGGGGGTCATGCGGGGGTGGCAGTGGTTTGCTGGGCCATTTTGAAGGAGTGTGTTTTTTGGGGGGGGAGTGTTTGTGAGAAGGAATATTGGGAAATTTATAAATTTATATCAAAAAAATAATAATAATAATAAAAACAATTGAATATTGAGTTTATTCAGATTCAAGCTTAAGTGCTATCTGTAACCTGCTCGCTTTTGGAATAATAAAGGGGGTAAGTAATAAATTTGTCAAGTCACCAAATGAGAACGAATAGATGAGAAGCAACGAGTCGAGCAATGACAAGAAGATATGACTTAACTTTAGACAAGGACAGTGCAAGTCGGATTCCTCCATACAACGCTTCCTTGAAAGGCCTTGACACGGTGCCCCGAGACGTGTTTACAGACCGTCCTCATGCTGGCTTTGGAATACCCAAAACCACAACCACACTCACCAAACCCACCATCTGTATTTCAAAGGTCCCCTCTCACAGTCCAAACAACAACCCGGAAGTAAACACAAACCTACTCTCCCAGCCCCCTCCCTCCAACCCCTTCCATCCATCTTCCCACCCATCCCTCCCTCCCTTCCCCTCAAACCCCCACGACCCCTATTCCCCATCCATCTCACCCCTAACCCCAATCCTATCCATCACCAACGCCTTCCCATCCCATCTGGCATCAATATCCGTTCCAGATGGCCGATCCCCAACCCCTACAACATGTCACAACGTCTATCCCGTCTTGGCCCCTTCCTCCGCGGAGGACATGGGCATCTTGCCTCCCCTGGGCAGATCTCCCCGATTGATATGGCGGTTATTCGGAGCTGGAGCAGGTGATGGGAGATCATTTCATTTCTCTACCGACAATTACAGGAGACAGGGAATGATAGGAGGAGCAGCGGTATTTGTTTTTACATCACATCACTCTATACTGGTTACTACGAGGTGCTGCAATGGAAAGGGGGAATGTCTTAAAACGCCACGCCGACCAGGCACAGAAACCTACAACCCCCAAGCGAGGCATTTCCCGCACATCGCCGCACATCCCTCCCAGGACTTCGCACTCAGACACCACCTCACCTCATCAATCAACCACACCAATACTAACCTCAAGCTCCACACATGCATACATCCGCAAACTCAAACATGTCATTCAATTCCCCATCCCACCGCATCGCTCATTCCCATCACCTACCACCCCCACAACACACCGGCAGCCCACCCGAGATCGACACCCGCGCCAGGTCTGGGCTTGGCAGCCCTCGCTTGGACCCATGCCAGGGCTACAGCTAGGACCCGCTCGCCGGCGCGGCGTCAGCTCGGCAGGGGTTTGTGGTGAGGTGTGCTGGACGCTGTGCGCGTTGTAGGGGTGTGGATGGTAAGTTTGGTAAGTTTGGTAGGGTGGGAGAGGGGTGTGTTGGCGGTGGTTGTGTGGTGTGGGGTTGCGGTTGGGCTGGGATGGGGGGGGATAGGGATGGGATAGGGAATGCGGGTTTGAAATCCGTGGTTGCCTGGCTGGTGAGTGCATGCTGTGAGTGGGTAGAGGGAGGCACAGACAAACAAACCGAGATGCAGGAGACGCGTCCGGAATTGGTTGATCCGTCCCTCCCCCCTTCTTCACTTCCTCTGCTGTACTCAAGACTAACTACGCGATAGTACAGCAGTGGTGCGGCAACACCAAGGTCCTGACATCAGACGATATACCACCGACGACGGCGGCGCCGGCTGTACAAACAAAAGAGCGTGCGCGATTCTAGATTCCCCTAGCGGAGTAGCCGGGGCTGGTGGGGGGGGGAGAAGAGGAGCCGAGCCGGGTGGTTTCACGATGTTGGAAGGGAGATTTGAGGACCTGGGCAGCGGAGAATTCTCATACGGGTAAGGTAAGTAGCTATGGTTCTGGACAGGGTGGATGTTTATTCGGTAGGGCGTTTGGAGTTACCAGTTTTTCTTCTCCGGGGGGATGGGGAATGTGGGATAGGCACAGGATGGACTATGGGAAAGGGGATGATGCGCATCCATTTTTAATATTTTTCTCTCCGGTCCTGTTCCTGTGCCTTTTATTTCGCCGGATGTGGAAATTTGCTTTTTAGCGGCGAGGTACGCGGGACAGGACTGGGCTGGGTACGTACCGCGACACTAGCGATTATGACGCAGGAGGGAGTTGAACGCGTTCCTGGCGTGGGAGATTGGGGATTGGGGATTAGGGAGGGGATTGGATTGGGGATTGGAGATACTGGGGGACTGTGATATGGGAGATGGGCGCAGCGAGGGGGGTTGG
>JPKE01002776.1:0-18935 GCA_000750995.1 Pseudogymnoascus sp. VKM F-4520 (FW-2644) | reverse complement strand
GGCTTGAATATCGTCTGCCTCACCTACAGAAAGACTTCCTCCGTGCCTAAGACGTGTGTTTAGCAGACGCCTATTTTCAAATCGTCCATCCATTTCGCTCACTCGCGTTTATCCACCCGCCCACATTCATGCTGGCCTTAGATCGTGGAAATGCCGAAGCTGAGTTTGGAGCAGCCTTAGTTCATATTATGTTTGCATTAGCAGCAAGGTACGACAGACATGCCACCACCTTATCTGCTGGCCATTTAATCACTGCGATTTAGGTGCATAATGCATAATTCGTCCACACCATCCACAGCTAGCAACACAGCTGAGCCTCCAGGAGAAAGGTGGGCGAAGAAGGCGAACGATATGATATTCCGGAATCTAGGCATGCCAAATGTCCAGAATCTCATGGTACGTTTAACGGCTTTCAACCCGCCATTATATCGCTGATTTAACACAGGCTCTCGTACTTTTGTGCGAATACGAGTCACGATATGGTCAAAATAGCACGGTTTTCATGCTTTCGGGGTGTTGCTTCCGCATGGCTCAGCTTTTACGGCTTAATACCGAACCGGAAGTTGAGAGCACGACTCATCTTTCAACAGTCACCCAGATAACAGAGTGTGAGTCCCGGAGACGACTCATGTGGTCTTGCTATATTCTAGATGTTCTTGTGGGTTCTGGCGTCGAAAGCCTGATCATGAGTTCAAAAGCCCTCCCGAATGTCAAGGTTCCATGCAACAATGACGCATATCTGTTGCAGAAAGAGCCTAGCACAGGATATCTGCTACCAGATGGGATTCTATTAGTCGATTCTCTCCCTGCAGAATCTCTTGGACTTGAGGCCTACTTTGTCTATGTGATCTCTCTTCGCGAGCAGATCCTAAGGTGAGATAGCATACCCATTAAGGTCAGCTCTAGTCTAACAAAACGCACGGAAGGTTTATACGAACAAGTCAGCTTAGCTGCCCCCCTTGGTCGGACGATTCAGGATTCGTAAGCATCGTTAATAAACTTGATGCGCTAGAATCGAACTTACCCTCTCATTTGAAGTTCGGTAACCTTAACTCATACATTCACCAAAGCTCTTTTCAACAAGGAGCATTCTATGCAATGCATTTAACCTATCACCAGTGTTATTGCGACCTGTACCGAGTGGTTTTGCCGGGATATCAGTTCCCCATCACAAAAGCCTTCGCTGGCGCTTCGACAGAATTCATTCAACAGTGCCAGGAGCGTTGCTACCATCACGCAGATGCCATATCCAAAATATTCAAAATTACACTAAGCTCTGATGGGAGCGTATTTACCGAGCCCCTATGTGGTATATTTGCTTATGAGTCAACCAAAATCCAAGTCATCTTTGTGACAACGTACGTTAGGCGGAACCCAGGAGAGTTTTACGACCAGATAACAGAGAACATCGATACGAACCTGCAATTCTCGAGAAAACTGCATTGCGGCAGACAAAAAATGCGATTCTTGTGTGTAATGCAATACCTTGCTATGTGGAAAGTAGCTAACCTCACCAGATCGCCTCTCTATGTCGATTACTAAAGGACTTTGGATTTTCGGAAATATTAAATGCATGGAGGCAAAAATTAGATTTAGTGTAATTGGTCCTATGATCGATTCTATAGAACGATTGCTAACACAGCTGTACAGGTTATCTAGTCGTCTCCAACCATCGCAAGACGCCCCTGAATTTGAGTATTTACATTTTATGACGACGTTTCAACAAGCATGGAAAGAAATCTCTTGGCCTAAACCACCCCAACATGAGAACGACCATTTTGAAGGTTCTACGACCGCGACCCTTCAAACACAAGCCGGCAGCAACACAGATGAAAGCTCTAGACTAGGCTATCAGTTGTCACAAATAAACGAGACAGGTATCGTTGCAGAAGGATCGTTCGGTATCCCTAACGAACAGATTTCGACACAAACTGCCGATCAATATTTGCAAATGGCAGAGGACATGGGAGATTATTTGACATGGGAGCCTTTCCAAATAGATCTATCAGGCACCAACAATTTCATCTATCAGTAATATGGCGTCGGTAGTGGCATATAAGTTGTAAAATAAAAGCGTATCCATGTATACATGCGGTGGCTATCTCCTTTAGACTAAACACAAATCAATAGGGAGCCTATGAAGACACAGCCTCCCCAACTTGAAATAGAGCATTGCTCTTTCCTATAAATCGTATCCATTTTCCTGTGTCTTCAAATTCATCGACAGCTGTCCCTCGTGCTGGCAATTCCCCAGCTAACCCCACCACTCCAACCTCCGTCTTATACACATCCCACAGATCCAGAAGCTCCTTAAATAAGTCTGGCTTTTCTGTGCTGATGTCATAAACCTCTCCGGGATCGTTAACGATGTCAAATAGCTCCCATCTCTGTGGACCCTTCGGATATGGTACATATGTGATTTTGTATCGACCTCTGCGAATCGCACCACTGCCACATATCTCCCACCCTGTGACTTTTTGGTCATCATGTATATGTTGTGTTTTTAACTTTGGGCTCCCGGCTCGGCATCCAGATATGGATGACAAGTATGGTACCCAACTGCTTCCTCGCAGCGGCGCAATCTCCTTCCCTCGGTATGATCTACCAGGGTGGCTTATATCTGCAAGTTCTAGGATTGTCGGAACAATGTCCATCACAGTGCAAAAGGTATCCGTCGTTCTTCCCCCAAGTGTTGCGTCACTTCTTCCTCCCTGGCTTACCGGCTTCATCACAAGGGGTACTCTGCAGCCGCCTTGAGTTGAAAACATCTTGTACAGTCTGGAAGGTGCAGTAGCCGCTTGTGCCCACCGTGACCCATACCAGACAAACGAATCGCTACGCCCGATATTCTCAAGCGAGTTATTGTAGTATCGATTGATATGGGCCACGACATCACCTCCGATGATTGGCTGTGCCTCGTAGCTTGCGCCTTCTGCGCCATTGTCCGACATAAACAATATAAAGGTATTATCGTATTCGCCGATACTCTTGAGAAAATTAATGACCCTCCCAATATTCTCGTCCATGGAATCCACCATCCCTGCAAACGCTTCCATAGCTCGCGCAGACTTTGCCCTGTCCTCTCCGTTCATACTCTCCCATTCTTGCGGTTCGTCTGTAGTTGTGACAACGGGATGAGGCATAATATCTTGAGGAATGAGGCCAAGTTTCTTGAGATTTTCGAGTCGTTGGAGTCTAAGGGCCTCTGGCCCAGCGGCATAGAGACCTTTGTACTTGTCCATTGCTGCCTTCGGTGCTTGTAGTGGCCAGTGAGGGGCTGAGAAAGGCAAATATGCAAAGAACGGCTTTTCTGCATCTGCGCCGCTCCGCTCCGAGAGAAACTCGATCATTTTCGAGGCGTAAAATTCCGACGAGTAAAAGTCTTCTGGGAGACTAGTGACATATTCTGAGCCCTGCATGTGCAAGGCTGTCACTGCAGTCTCGAAGAATTTAGGAGGCTCGTTCACTGGATCCTCGTATTCTGGTTCATAGCCTTCCCAATGATTAGCGCTGTGGACTTTATCAACTATTCCAACCCATACCAAGAGACTTACCATAATGATTTGCACAGCCAGGTAGAAGGGCAAATGACTTATCGAATCCCCGTGCCTGTGGACTATGCTCTTTCTTCAACCCCAAGTGCCACTTTCCTGACATGACAGTTAAATAGCCATCGTCTTGCAGCAGCTGGGGCAATGCCACAACTTTCTCGTTCAAGTAACCTTCATGGCCAGGTTGGCCTTGATGTGCAGGTGAGCTGCGGACAAATTCCGAGAGCTGTCCTAGACCAGCAATATGGTGATCTGTACCTGTCATCAGCATTGAGCGTGTTGGAGAACAAGCAGCGGCGACATGGAAAGAAGTGAAGCGTGTCCCGCCAGTTGCATCCTGGGCTAAGCCGTCGATGTTTGGGGTTTGGATCTCAGAGCCAAAGCAGCTGCAATCACTGAAGCCAAGGTCGTCGGCAACGATGACGAGGAAATTTGGTCTTTTCCCTTTCCGAGTGCTATCGACGTTGAGGCTAGGGACTGCCATTTCACTGCTTGAAGTGTGTAGGTGCTGTAATAGCGGAGATATGGGCAGAGGGAGCGAGAGGTGGCTGTAGAAGTCTATTACTTATGGAAACTTTACAGTAGATAAATCTTGCCAGTTCCGAGTTTATACTTCGTAGCGAATTCACAAGATTACTTTTTTTACCCCAGGTCTTCTCCCCGCACGGTTTCCCCCAGCCAAAAGAGCTTTAGGTCTATGCAAGTTGTATGATTGAACTTTACTAGAGGTTGTAAATGGGGGTTCGGCTTGCGGGATTACAAGCCGACACCCGTTCCCCCACAAAACCGGGGTTCGGCTTTTCTCTAAATTTCCATTATAGTGCGGCCTTCGGCATCTAGCGGGTGTCGGCTCCCGTACTTTATGGTCTTCGGCTCACACCGGACTGCTCCATGTGAGATTATTCAGGAGAAGTCGACAACTAGCTATCAGGACAGAGGTGGCGCCATCTCAGAGGGCATAGCGTTTCTTTGTTTATTCCCTTACAGTCCTGGTATATTTCCTGCTGCCTCTACTTATATAAATATGGCCAATGTCACACTGGCGAAATACCTCAATAATGCTTTTCAGCGCCTACTTTTTAACACTCATTTTGGCTTAACACTGTCAACAGTCTGTCATCTTCCGCCTAAGATAATTTGACGCAATGGCCATAGATGCTGCTATGGGAGAGAAGGGCGAGCTGTCTCTATTGCAGCGCCTTAAGATATTTACACCTATGATGGCATTTCTCGCCATGTAGGTCACTTCAATTTGTCTTTGACCCAATGCACATAATAATGAATTTCATTAGATATCTGTCTCTAGCTGCTCTGAATTTTGGATATGATGTTGGTAAGACAGATTGATGCTCCCTTCTCATTCATGCCAGTGCTAATTAGGATCACTAGGAACCTTCGGTGGAGTCCAAGCAATGTCAGCTTTCGTCTACAAATTTGGCGAGTACGACGCAGCGAAAGGAAAATACGCTCTGCCAACCTACTTATCATCTTTGATGAACTCTTTGCCATTCGTAGGGAAGTTGATAGTGAGTCGTTGACGACTTGATCCTTATCACAAAAGTCTAACGAGCTCAGGGAGCCTTGACTTGTGGTCCTATCTCTGAAAAGTATGGTCGAAAGACAGCAGTGGCTATTATGGCTTGCATATCCTTAGTGTAAGATACTAATCTCTCGCCGTTATGCGAGTTGAAAGCTTACAACCTCCTGCAGTGGAGTAACACTTCAAACTTCAGCTACAACAGCCGGCCAATTCCTTCTCGGCCGCGTTATCAACTTTGCCATGACTGGCTTCTGTGTTGTTGTCACTCCAATCTATCAAGCTGAATGTGCCCCAGCAGAGCTTCGTGGTCTAATATCCGCCACCCTCCAATTTCAGATTGCTTTCGGCCAACTCGTTGCCTCTTTAGTTAATTTTGGGACTCAAAATATTGAGGGTGATAGTTCCTGGAGAATTCCCATCGGTTTGTCTATACCAAATTATTAAGAAGTCAAGACCCAGAACTTACACAGAGTGTAGGACTTCAGTTCATTGTCCCTGTAATCATTCTCGCCCTGCTACCATTCATGCCAGAATCTCCAAGATGGTGCGTCGTCCGATCTTAAAAGAGGGCTATCTCATTTACTGACTTTACGCGTAGGCTAATTTACAAAGGCCGTAGAGAACAAGCCGCAAAGTCTCTAAGGATATTACGTGGGAAGAAACTTTCTGAGGGACGAATTGAATGGGAAATTACTGCTTTAGCAAACTACAATGGAAACGAAGACAAGGGAACATGGAAGGAAGTATTCAACAAAGACAACAGAGTAAGCAGTTTCCCGTCGCCTAGTTCTCTCAAATATTCGCTGTTATCTTACAATAAGTAGAAACGGACCGGCATTGCCGTACTGGTTATGTTCTTCCAGCAGATTACAGGCCAAGCTTTTACTAGCCAGTATAGCATTGTATTTTATCAACTGCAAGGCTTTAACAATTCCTTTCTTTTGGGGGTTGGGAACGCCGTCATCGGATTGGCCTGTACGGGATGCTGTTCTTTATTCATCGACAGATACGGTAGAAGGTAAGTAATGGAGCCCCATAGATAGGTTAGCTTATTATGTTGGGCATAACGGCTACTAACAGATATAGACCTATTCTTCTTGCAGGCGCGACAGCAATGGCGGTGTTACTTTTAATCCTTGGGGGTGTCGGCGCAGAGAGGCATCCAAACCAGAATGAGAAGAACACAATGGTCGCGTCAATGATGCTCTTTGGCGGTGCCTACGCTCTATCCTGGGCCCCCATGTAAGAACTGTGATACGAAACTTTCATACACAACCAGCTAACGTTAATTTCTAGTTCTTACGTGATCCTGGGTGAAGTGTCGAGCCAACGTGTTAAAGAGAAAACCAACGACCTTGCAGTTTCGGTTTCGGTTGTAACAACCTTCATCGTATCCTTTTCGTTGCCGTACCTACTCAACGCGCCATTTGCAGCTCTTGGGGCGAAAGTAGGATTTATATATGGCTCCTTTGCTGTAGTGGCAGTCATTGTTGCCTACTTTATGATCCCAGAAATGAAAGGTCGCACCTTAGAAGAGATCGATCAGCTGTTTGCTTCAGGCGTATCCATGAGGAAGTTTAAGCTGTTTAAGACGGTCAGAGTTGGGGATGGAGATATAAAGGAAGCAACAAAGGTAGCGCAGGTGGAGAACCTAAATTAGCTCTTACAACACCAATATAGACTATCCCGCCATTTTCAAAATACACATGGCGCCACGCATCCACGCAAGTCCAAGAATTTGACGAGTGATCGTATGTAACAGCTATCCTCATATCGCATACTATATATGGCTGGGATAGCGATGCGCGGCGGCAACGATATATTTGGTACGAATCTGAGAAGGAAGATAGCGAGATGGTGAGCCGGGGCAGATCTGAGGCAGTCCATGAATTTCTCGATGCGAGAGAGGAGGAGAAATGCCCCAGGCTGGGACATTTCGCAAACTGATTTCGCACAATTTACTACAAAGGTCCCGAGATTGTATACAGGTCCACCCTCCATCCCAGCCTAGAGAACAGACGAGGGCTAAGTTGGCGTGGGACGCACTAGGACTACAAATTAAAGCCATGGATGAGTGGGTTTATAATGGCTAGTTCGATGATAAAGGTAACTGGGGGTGTTTTTTTCGTTAAGTGTGCGGGTTGGGAGGAGGGGGTTGCGCATGGGAGTGGGAGGTGGTGAGGAGAGCTGTGTGGCGGGAATAGGACACGGTGAGATACACTTACCTACACCTAGATCGTCGCCATTGTCGTTGGAGGAAGATTTTACTCACTGTCACGGATAGGAAGGCTCCAGAAGTCAAGTGCTCGCCTGATTGTGCATGGAAAGTTGGCACCTTCATGGCACCTTGAGGACGACGAGGCGAGCGATGAGGAAGCATAATGTCAAGACAGAGACAACTCGAGGTGGGGATTGCATCCAGAGACAAGGAAGAATAGATATTTCAGATTCAAGGATGTTGCTGTAACCTCAAAGAAAAAAAAAGAGGCAGGGGCAAGAGGAGGCAGTGGTGAGAGATAATAAGAGGCAGCGAGACGAGGCATCTGAATACGTTGTCCGGCTGTGCCAACGGGGCTAGGATACGTGAGCGTATTGCGACCGAGTTCTGTCATAATCGTTGAGTTGGTCTAGAGGACTTCAGCAAGCCTAGCACTGATATTTGCTTAATAAAACATTAGTATAACAGCATTGAAATAAAGGGAATGAGCTTACGGCGCTCTTCGTCCTTTTCATTACTGGCGTCTATTTCGAGAATGGTTAGTAGGCACGTTTTCAATTTTCATCGATATTACTATCCACTGCTAGTCGAGATTACAACATCGTTGTACTAAACTCTACACTAACCCCTTGAATCCTTTCTATAAGATCCGCCCCGAGAAAGGCAGGAGTAAGACAACCTCCCACGGCGCCGCCCTCCAACTTCCTAATGTAGAGCAACGAAGCAGCCCCCTGGGCGAGGAAAGCGCCTGTGGTATGGTACGGCCCCCCAGGATACACAAAGCGGGAATATGTCCTAGGGGCCGTCTCGTCATCATCTGTGTCTGCAACCGCAACTGCTTCCATCTCGACCCGATAGTTCTTCTCCTTCTCCAGGTCAGGACCTTGACCTGGGGCTGGCAGGATCATCTTTGCAATAGCCCTCAGCGGGCCAAGTGCTAGCATCAACCCTATCGCTCTGGCATGTAGTATCTGGAACACCCCAGCTAGTGTTGAGGACGTCTTGTTGTACTCGTTGTACTGAAAATTTGGTCCGTAATCATTGCCGCCGCCAAGCAGACCCCATGTCCTGTGGACGACAGCTCTGTTCTGCCACCCGTTCAGCGAGCTCGCCGACAACCCGCCAAGGACCGGGTCACGGCGCATGCCAAAGAGGTTCGTCGGGTTCGATGTCTGCTGGCCGGTGGTTGGGGACAGGTACCACGGCTGCTGCGATTCTTGCAGGGTCTCAGCGTCGAAACCTCGTCGCTCCATCATCGACTCGACAGTCCCGCCGCTCGGGTCTGATGACATGCTCACCAGTGACAAAACTACCTCCTTCGTCTTTAGGGAGGACTTGCTTGCTAGCTCCCGAACAGATGCCCACGTGAGGAGGTCCTGCGGAGCGCTGAAATTGCCGCAGGAATTAATAATCTGTCGCTAGAATTAGCACTGTATGAAGAGGTGATAAACGAGAATAATCACTTACAACGACGCCTGCTGACTCGGCTGCATTGTGATACTTATTAATCCAATCCCGTAGATGTGGGATACTGCCGGCACTATACATAGATATGTGGTTAATTACTATTTGGATGGTACTTGCACATGTTGTCCTGGCGCTCACTTATCACTTACGTGTCAATATAATCCGTCCGACTCTCAATACATGCCTCTATAACCTTCGCCCCGACATGATTGTACGACACAACGCTAATGCACACCCTGGCTTTTTGGACAAGGGTGCTGAGTTGGGACTTGTCTTCAACGTCTACAATCTCAATTTCTAGACAGTCGTAAGCTATATTTCTCCATTACTATGCAGTTATATCGTACTTGGCTGCAATCTATCATGCCCTGGCGTCTTAAGCTTCGCGGCGAGTGCGTCGAGTTTAGCGCCAGATCTTCCAGCGATCGCCCATTTAAGGTTCGTTGGGAGGTGCTCGGCGATGTGTATTGCAGTGAGCGCGCCGGTATAGCCCGTTGCGCCGACAAGCACAATGTCGAACTCACGATCACCCTTGTTTTCTGTCATCTATCCTATATTTCCAGTACTGATACTGCGATGTTAAATCTTCTTGGTACTCCGCTCAATTGTTAGCTGACACTGGCTATAGGTCTGCTTAAATAAGCGCCAGTTACTCCGGAGGACGGGGGAACCGGAAGGTCCGCCGGGACCTTCTACCTTCAATCTATCCGAGGGCTGGCCTAGACTATTGAAAAAATGGTCTGCACAACGCCTCTATGTCCATTCGGAGTCACTCGCTTCTATTCAGTTTGGGTAATTCGTTCCTAATCTCCAAAAGCCTTTTATCTAGTCTAATAATCAAGAGCTGCCGCCTGCGCTTCTATGGTATCCAGAACACCATGACTGACTGACTGTGGTTGGATGCCTTTGAAGTAAAAAAAATAGGGCAACTAGGGTTTCATAAAAATCGAATCGCTTATGCCAGTGATTTCGCTGACCGAGTAGGTCGATCCGTACTTGTGACTTATGCTCTCGATTAGGCTCCCTGTAGAGGAAGGTTCTCCGTCTCTTTCTGCAAGATGACTAGTCCCTGAAAATAATCCAAACTGAGTGAGGTACGGGTTGCTCTCAGAGGAAGACAACAAGTATTCTCTAATACGTGATTGTCTCTCAGCGCTCCAGGTGACCTCTAGATGGGGAGAATTTTGGTGCAAATCGAAGGTCAGCATTTGTATACTTTCTTCTGGAACGGGGTCGTTTTCTCGTACTTGACGTTTAAACGTAGATAATGAATCTAAGTCCAATGAGAACGACTCATTCTCATCTGATTCAATACCTAGGAGGAGGTCAATAAAGTCACACTTTAGAGGTGCAATAAGCTGGCTATCTTGTGTTTCTGAATTCATAGCAGATTCACAGGTGGGGACCAGTTGTTCAACACGAGATGTCCACCTTCCTTCCTTTTTGAGAAAAGAGCCATAACTCCAGTGATCTGTTGCCTCTTCAGACCCAAAGAGAACAGGAGCTACATTAGTAGAGTGCTCAAGCAGAACTTGATACATGTGTTTTGCTGAACTGGCGATTTCGAGAATAGAGCATTCTAGTTTATCCTGGTATTCGGCAAGTGTTAAGGCAAGTCCAAAAGATTTGTCTAGAGCGAACGCTTCAGTAGGCTCGTCCTCCTGCTCCCAGCACATTTCAGAATATAGGTTTAGGGCGAATTGATCTCCAATGTAGCGAATTTGTGGTGATGAGTTCTGTTCCTTGGGAAAATCGGCAAATCCTAAAACTTGCGCAGCTCTTGCCTGGTGCTTAGCTAGTGCAAGGTCAGAGTCACCATGCTGGTGAAACGGATTGAAAATAGACCAAGGATGTTCTTCATCAAGCAGGTATTGCTCTATCACCCACATAGATAGTAGCTCTTCCGACCATACCAAAGTGGCTAGAGGATGCTGAATCTTAGGATAAAGCGGCCCAACTAAGCTAGCTTGGGTTATAGAAACGCTCAGCGTATGGGATAGAGGCGCATTGTACTTGATGAACTTTTCGGACATTTCCTAGACGTCTTTAGAGCAGATCTAAGGAATTTTGAAGGGCCAATTACCTTAGTAGAGTGCTGTTTGCTGTCGAGACCAATAGGTGGGCTCTCGAGACCAGCGTGTAGGCTCTCGAGACCATCGGGGATTCTCTCGAGACCAGCGGGTGGGCTCTCGGGACCAGCGGGGGTGCTGTACACGATATTGGGCGGCGTTGCTATATTTAGTTAGCTAGGGGACTAAGAGTTGCTAGATATATAATAACTTACACATACTAGCAGGTTCTCCTCTGGTCTTTCTTCTCTTGAAGTTCTCAATTCTTTGCGTTGTAACCTGAGTGTCGCCATGGAAGAATGCTCTGTCTTTTTCTTCTCCTGCACGTTTCGTCCCTTTTGCAACAATCCATTGCATATCTTGAATTGATATGTTCTTTCTACAATCCCATTCCTTGAGCTTATCTTTCCAACTTCTAATACTAGAGTTTATGTAAGTATTTTGTATAGGTGTTAAAATTTCTTACATACCTCACTTTAAATCCATACATTTCCTGAATCGCAGCCATAGTGGTTTTTAGATCCTTGTCTTCTTCCTTGTAGATTCGAAGGGCGTCTGATTTGATTTCGTCCCATCTCTGCTTGGTGCATTTTATATGTGGTGGTGTCCCTTTGTCGCCTAACAAAGGCATAGCCTTTTCATTATTGTTACTAGCCATAGCAAAATCGAGATCATGTAATATTTCCACGTATGAAAAAATGCAGTAACAGAGAAAGAAACTTGCCAGTGGAGAAAAAGCTAAAATGAGGGAAGAGAGAAAAATAGAACAGGTTGGCGCGGCAGCTCATAGAGGGACTCCTACAGAAGTGCAGCTCGCGAAATGCCAAGAACTGCACAGTACCGACTCCTGAAACCACAAGACCAGCCAGTCGCAGCAATGTGCAAAAGTGGAAGTTAGAGTTCGCCAGCAAGGCGCTCTTTACCTACTAATGTAGGTAGCGACGAACATAAATGGGAAGTACTCTACATATAAGTAGTTTTATATAGAAATTACAGCATAATGCTACTTTGAGTTGGCGGTTGGGCCGGAACATATACGATCGATTTATCAGAGGTTACAGGGCAGAATAGTAGACTGGGCGGGGCGGAATTGAAGACAGAGGGCGAGGCGGATTAAGAAAGTTAGGAACGATGTAGTCTTGACTTTGAACGGGTTAAAAAAAATCTCCCCATTAAACTTATCATCTAATATCCCAACCCCTCATCCCCGCCAAAAGTAAAAAAAAAAAAGAATAAGAAATAAGTTGGAGCGGCAGGGGATCGAACCCTGGGCTTTTCGCATATAAGTATCATATTAATCCGAGGATTAGGCAATGCAAAGCGAACACTCTACCACTGAGTTACAGCCCCGTACATTCTTAGCGTCCGGGCGCTTGGGAGAGGTTTTATGCGTGGGTGGGTTTTCTGCTGGGCGGTTCCGCTTTTCTTAGGTGGTGGGTGGCAATGGGGACGGGAAAGGGGTGGTGAAGAAAATAACTGGGGTCAGCGACAATGTTCGATGAGGGAACAAGCACTTAAGATGTAGTTAATCGGCGCCTAATTGCGATTAACGCTCATGGTGCAGAAGGGGTTTTTTACGACTGGCAGGCCGCCTTCCGCACGGTGCAGGTTGTGGTTTTGAACAGGTTGAGTTGCCGCTTGAGGTTCTCCTGGCTGCTCGTCCTCACCACCACCACCGCCTGTTGTCACTACTTCCAAATTCTCAGCGCCGCCTACGTATTCCCACTGCTGTCAATTCTCACCACCGCCTCCTCTTCTCACCTACCATCCTCACCATGGGAATATCACGTCGTTGTCAAGAATTTTCTGGACCTGCCCGCAAGTATGTGTCTTCCTCCCAACTAAAGACTTGCTTCAGGCACATGAGACATCACATTACACATCCTACTCGATATATATTTGTGCAGGCCCCGTATCTCCGCTCAGCCGCTGGCAATATTGGCCTTCATTGTCGTTCGACCAAATGTACTTATCGTCAACAATGACTACCTGGCTGGATGGGTGTCTGAGGGGTTCCCTTGACAAGGGACAGGAGAAAATCCTCAAATCGAGGAACTGCAATCACGCATGGAAAGGAACTCGGAATATACTTCTTTTCTTTCCATTTCAATTACATCTTCTTCTAATCTACCCCCCTTTCGCCTTCAAATATATATATATTTTTCTCTCTCCCGAAAACGAGGGGTGAAGTTACCCCTCCTTCCCCGTAAATCCAAAACCAACGCGCGCGCCCGAAGCTCGCCGCCATCCTCCCCACCACCACTCCACCGTATTAAACAAAGATTTTATCGAAAACCGCGTCGTCCACGCGCGCTTCACCCGGCAGAAAAAACTCCCGCAATGTGCAATGTCGTATGTACTCTCCCCCTCACTGTACACCTACCTCCTCTCGCTATTCCCCCCCGTCATCGCGAGCGTCACCGGTGTTGCCACACCCCCAGGGGCAGGCGTACTACTCCTCGTCGCCGGCGCGGAGCGATTATGCGCCATATGGCTCTGGACGAGATGACCCGCCGCGAGGGCGGAGCAGAGGGATAATTCACCCGCCAGGACACCGGCGGCGACGATGCGGGCGAGTTTGCGCGCGTTGTCGCCGGGGTTGGTGGGGTGGGAGCCGCGCACGCCGAGGAGGTCGAGCATGGCTGCTTGGGGCTCGAGGATGGTGCCGCCGCCGAGGGTGCCGACTTCGATGGAGGGCATGGAGACGGAGATTTGGAGGCTTCCGCGGAGGCTGTGGGGTGTTAGTTTTAGTTCTTAGAAAGAAAAGGGGACAAGACGTACTTCTTCATAATAGTAATACAGTTACTGCTCTCGACGTTCTGCGCCGGGTCCTGACCGGTTGCAAGGAAGATGGCCGTGACGATATTACCCGCATGAGCATTGAACCCGCCAATGCTTCCTGCCATGGCGCTACCAATCAGGTTCTTGCTGATGTTCAGCTCGACCAGCGCGTCGACCTCGCTCTTGAGGACCTTGCGAACCACGTCTGCGGGGATGATGGCCTCGGCCACGACACCCTTGCCGCGTCCGTCGATCCAGTTGATGGCCGCTGGCTTCTTGTCCGTGCAGTAGTTTCCAGAGACAGAGATGATTTGCATGTCGTCGAAGCCGCTCTCCGTCGACATGACGGTCAGCGCGTGCTCGACGCCCTTGGAAATCATGTTCATGCCCATTGCGTCACCAGTGCTCGTCTTGAAGCGGATGTAGAGGTAGGTACCGGCAATCGCGGTCTTCATGGTCTGGAGACGCGCGAAACGGCTAGTAGAGTCGAAAGCCTTCTTCATGGTCTTCTGTCCGGCCTCGGAATCGAGCCAGTTCTTGGCGGCGCCGGCGCGCTCGAGAGTCTCGAATCCGATACATGGTCCACGAGTCATTCCGTCGCCGGTGAGGACAGTGATGGCACCGCCTCCAGCGTTGATGGCCTTGGCACCACGGCTGGTACTGGCGACTAAGACACCCTCGGTGGTAGCCATGGGCAGGAAGTAGCTCTGTCCGTCGATAACAATAGGTCCGGCCACACCAACGGGTAGTGGCATGTATCCAATGACGTTCTCGCAGCATGCTCCGAGGACGCGGTCCCAGTTGTAGTGTTCGTATGGTAGCTTGGAGCCTTCAAGAAGGCTGGTGGTGTGAGATGTGGCAGCTGTGCGTGCAACAACGGCTCGGCGGATCTTAACTGCACGGGTGGTGTCCTTGAGGGTTCTCTCCAGAGCGTAGCCGGGAAGCTTGCCTGAGAGGGAAAGCTCGATAAGTTCTTTGTCGTTCAATTCCGGGGCGCGCTTCTCGAGGAGCATCTTGTCGACCTGTTCGGGAGTGCGACGTAGAGCAGCTGAGCCGTTAGCGACGGCTAACTTTGGCAGAATAACAAGATCGCCTTCATCATCGGTATTGGCTGGAGTGGGCAGGCGGTCGGTTGGGCGCAGGCTCTCATCGAACTGGTTGGCCGGTGGCGCATGACGGTCGTCGGTGAGACGCTGTGCCTTTTCGAGAGCAATAGGATCGATCGCGGGTGTAAGACTCTCGGGGTCTTTGATGGACCATCTTGCGGCATTGAAGAGATATCCGTTGAGGACGACGCTCAGAACCAAGGCGACCATAATCCATTTGGACAGCACTGGGTCTTCGAGGCTCTTCAGCAGGCTGTCAACGACTCTGCCACCCATTCCGTAGTCGCTGGCGGATCCGCCGTACTCGATGGAGTAGGGGCCATGCTGTCCATGGTGAGTTGCGTAGTGGATTGAGGGGTACTCGAGCGAGTACTTGATGGGCGATAGGACGGTGACAACTGTTGGAACGCCACTTGCCTTGGCAGTCGCGAGGATAGCATCGAGGCCGTTGGAGGCCACCTTGAATGGATCGAGAGCGCTAAAGCCGGGAGTAGCAATGCCAGAGACGGAAGAAGCAGCTGAGCTGTTCTTGCTGCTCCTGAATGGGATAGTCGCGAGGTTAATGGCATTGATAATAACGAAACCAGTAACCATCAGGACCTTGAACTTGGGGACGCTGCTATCCTTGACCTTGCGGCCAAAGATGTTTGTCTCGCCGTTAGATCCGTCACCGTCTGGTCTTGGCCACTCGTTGCTCTGTGCCACGTTCTCGGCCAGGCGCTGGCTAAGTCCGTCATCCTCGAGAGCTCTTCGGAGCGCAACATGTCTCTTGATCCTGTTGACCTCGAGCTTGATGCTAAGAATTGAAGTGTAGAAGGTGAACAGCAGGATGCAGTCAAAGAAGAGGATCCAGGCAGCGAGGAAGCAGAACTGCTGAAGTCCACCCTGAACCCCAGACACGGCACCAGCGATCAGGATTGCAATCTCAATAGCGTAATCCCTCACAATCTCGAATCCCTTCTCCTTGATCGCGACCTGAACGGCATGCTGGATAGATGGTGGCGAAGTGCCTTCCTTATTGTCCTTGCCGGAACCTGGGCTGTCGGGAGCAGGGGCTCTGCGGCTGTCAAGCGCGACAGAGAGGACGGCCTTGGTGAGGACAATTGCCTTCTCAAAGCCAATCGTAACAACGAGGAACGGCAGGCCCTCGGATAAAAGGACCATGTTGATTGGTACTCCCAGCTTCGTCGTGACGATGAGGCCGAAGAGGAACGAGAAGCACGACGAGAACAAAACTGTCGTTGCGAGCCAGAAGTTGGATCCCATGCGGCGCATAGAGAGGAACAGAGAGACGAAAGTCAGGTGCATGGCAACGTATCCCAAAACCATGATGAAAATATCCAAAGTCTCGGCGTTCTTGAGGAGATCGACAAACTTGGACCAGGCGTTAATAGCCCAGAGTCTGACGCTGCCATTGGAAGCTCCAGAGGCCCTGGCTGCCTTCATTATCCACAGCTTTTGTTCCTGGACGCCCAAGCCTTCGGCCTCGTTGTCGACATTTGGGATCTCCTGAGCCGACGCGAGGAACTCTGGAGCCTGGGTATATGGGATGGAAAATGCGAGGGTGCTATCCTGCGAGATTGACGCTAGAGGGTTCGACGTAGATGGTAACGCGGTAATAGACAGGTTGTTGGGAAGCGGCACGGCGTGGGAGAGCGGCGCATCAGGCGAGTTCGACGAGAGGGAACCGGGGAAGACAAAGGTCAGGAGCGCCAGGCGCTCAGCCTCGCTCGGGATTGGCGCATCCGCATCCTGCGCTTGCCATTTCCACGCCGAGTCCTTGCCAACGTAGAGCTGTCGGCTGCCCTCCACCAGGGAGCCCCAGTCAGCCTTTCCAGCCCCTGATGGGAATCCGTCCAAGCTGCCCTCGAGCAGGCCCATGTAGGTTGTGCTGGCGAGGAAGGCAACGATGACAACGGTATGGATCGGGTGGATGCAGGCCTTGCGGGACAGGGCCTGCAGCAGCGGAGTGATATTTTTGTTCAGCCATCCGGGCTGGGCGTTGGTCTTTGTGTCCTGGGGCCCGCGGAAACGCGCGGGCAGCAGAGAGGCGATCATGATGTCGAGGGTAACGAGCACACTATGTTGAAGGCATGGACGTCAAAATCGGTATCGTGTGGGTAGAAACTGTTGAATTGGTGTTAGCAGGTGGAAGTCACCTTGGGGTCACCCGGGGGCGAGGATGATTCTCCGAGTCTCTGCGTGGAATGGGCGAATTGAATTCCCCAAGCTCTTGACTGGTTTGGGTGGTCTCTCACGAGCTCGGAGAAGGGGGGAATGGAGAGGAGGGACCTACCAAGCTCTGGTGGCGGTGGTGCTCCGTCGTGGAGTCGGTGAAAAATAAAAAAGATTCCTCGCGAAACTATTCCTGGTGATTGAGGTTGGGTTGAACCAGCGACAAGTGTTGAAGAGGGGAGAAGGATGGCACAAAGAGAGGAGAGAGGAGGGGAGAGGAGAGAAAAGAGCTGTGGGGGATAGAGAGGAGAGGGAGGAAGGTTGTTTTGGGGGTTTAGTTATTGAGGTGGAGACGGGGGGGGGAGGTGGAGGGAGTTAGAGGGAGGTAGAGGGAGGTAGTGGTGGAGGATCAGATAGGGAAACAATTGCTTTCAGTGTTTTTGGGCTGGTGGTTGGCGGTACTTAGCGTTAAGTGAGCTCCACAGCAGGGGTCAAAGTACTACGGTGGCCAGGAAAGCCGAGATTTGCGGGAAGTGACAGCCCTTTAAAACAGCGATGTACAGCGGTTATAGTGTATATCAGTAGTAAAAGTGGTAAGTGACAGTCGCGACACCGGAGTAAAGTAGATGGCGGCACATGTGGCACGTCTTGGTATTGTTCCTGGTTTGTTCTCTGGTGGAAGGATACACGGGGGGATTGTATAGGTGGTCCGGCCGTACAATCAGCTATTTGATTCATTCTATACAGAATCCTGTCTCTTTCAGTTATAAATGATCGTTATAAACTACTCTCTCCGGCAGACTGGGAAATGGAGGACTACTCCTACCACAGTATCTTGACGAGAGTATGTTGATACCAGTCTTGGCCTAAAAGCATTCGTCACCCTGCAAGGAAAAAGTCAATCGATGTGCAACGATGCAACGGCCGCAAGTGGTTGACTGGTCCAAGTGCTCACCAAAGAATATAGCAAATTGTTGTACCTGCTACTCTGTGTACCATACACTACTGCTGCTACATGCAAGTACTCAATACTTGTCTCCCACACCAAAGTCTAAGCCCCTTTTAACCCTTGATGGAAGATCTTCCACACTTCTTTCCCGCTTCTCTAATCCCATCTCGGGGTCCAGCACCATATAGCTTGTCACGTGTCAAATCACGTGCTTAAACTAACTGCCAACTTTCATCCCCTTCACCGCCTTCATCGCGTGCCAGCTAAAAACCTCGATACGGTTTAGTACAGCTCACTCTGGCCTTACCACTCTCGTACTAGTGAGGTACCCTGGTACTACCCTTATCGTTATCCTGCATCCCTGCAGGGTCTCTCCGCATGATTCATCCCATCATCAGCTTCCCGTCAACTTCCCTGCACTGCACCTTCAACAAAATGTTGCAATAGATACCCTATATTCTCTCATATTTTCTTCTCATAGCTATTTTATTCATTACTTCCTTTTTATATATCTCCATGGATTTATAGCCCATACCCACCACAATGGACGAACCATCAAACCCCGAACTCGAGTCCTTCCGCCAGAAGTGGCGCGCCGAGGTATCCGCAAAATCGAAGCCCGGCGACTCGAGCGCATCCAAGAAATCGACCCAGCCTCCCTCGAAACCGACTGCGCGCAGGCCGTCTGTTGTCCCAAAGGCTCCGCCGAGGCCATCTGCGGGCGCTGAGAGCGACAACGAGCCCTCCGACGAAGATAGCGAGCTGGTATCTCCCGCCCCCCCCCACCAAGCCAGCTTCGGAATATCGTCAGCGAAGTCGGCCGTCGAGAAGGATGTCGAGAAATTCAGTGGTACCGCGCCCAAAGAGCCTGAGTCGGCATTGGAACACTATGAAAAGGCCGCCGAGCGAGAAGCACAAGGCAATCTCGGGGACAGCTTGACACACTATCGCAAGGCATTCAGGGTACGCACCCCATCCCACGCATGCGGCAGAGATATACTGACAAACCCTATAGATAGACGACCGCGTCGACCTCAAATACAAAAACAAACATTTCCCCCCCTCCGCCGCCCCGAAAC
>JPKE01002775.1:0-13387 GCA_000750995.1 Pseudogymnoascus sp. VKM F-4520 (FW-2644) | reverse complement strand
TGGAGTGGCCCGTTCGCTATGCTGGCCCGCTCGCTATGCATATACGTTAATGCTTTATTCCCTTCTAATTTCCTTCCTCTGTTCTAGTGGTGTAACCCCTTAAACTCTTATAATAGGCATATTTATTATTTATTATTTCTACTTATTATTACTGCTTTATATGTCTAAGTCGAAAGATTCCATATATGAGAATTCAAGCGTTCCTATTTCTTTACTCGTACAAGCTATTATTGAGTCTTGTTAATATGCGCGTTTAAGTATCTATAAGAGTGTAGGCACATGCTCCCTTCGCAGACCGTTAGGCAGCATGAGTATCTAATTGCACCTTTGGATATAGCTTTAAATCACCGCCATATCAATGCCACCCAATCCTTTCCATTCTACCAAGCCTTCTCCCTTCCATCATGCGCAAAGAACTTTCCCGAGTCTTCTGGCTTCAGGCCCTTCAGACATTTCAACATTCCTTTAATACTATCCTCCTTCTCCATGATAGCTCCCTCTCCGCCCACTACACGCAGCATAGTCAGCATTGTCATTAATAAAAAAAAGGATGGGGGATCTTTCATACAGGCCGTCTTCACCCACTACGTAGTCAATGGTTAGCACTCACTTCCCACCAGCTCAGACAGACTCGAATCAGCTCACCCCGGGATCCACACAAACAACCACCACCCCCTTCTCCCTCAAGTGACTCGCCTGATGCAAGGTCAACATATTCAACCCCGCCTTCGAAATCGAATACGCCGTGCACTTGGTCGTCTCCGTCGCCCTCGTATCCGCCATACTCCCCAGGCCTGACGTCATATTCATGACCACCGCCCCCTGCTTCAAATGGCGCTCAAGGACCTGGACGATTTTCGCCGGGCCAATCACGTTTACCTTGACATTCTCCAAGATCGCCTCCGGGGTAACGGTTAAGCTGGTCAGCTGCGAGGCGACGTTGACGCCGGCGTTGTTGAGCAGAAAGTCGATTTTGTCCTCCCCATCTAGTAAGCTCGACACGTCTTTCCCTAGCGCCTCAATGGAGGAGGGGGAGCTGGTGTCGCATTCTAGAGTGTGGAGACGGGATTTGATGTCTAGAGCCTCGAGTCCAGCGAGGGTTTCGCGGGACATGGAGCGTGAGGTCGCGATGATGATGTTTGAGACATCTTTTGAGAGCTGGGTGACGAATTCGAGGCCGAGGCCGCGGTTGGCGCCTGTGATGAGCCAGGTGGGCATGGTGGTATGTGATGGAGGGGTTGAAGTATGACGATGGAGGGGTAATAAAATGATGTGTCACAGCAAAAAGTCTATAGTTGGAAGCAATGGAGGGGCGCTTTTATGGCTGTTTGAAGGAGAGAGAGGCCGGGTAAATTGTAATCTACCGGAGGGGATTTATTGGAGCAGATATGCACGCCGCGTGACGGGCCTTGAAGCCGAAATAATCGTCGATGTTGTTCACTAGACTAGCTGCGAACCGGTCTTCGTATGCACACATGATGCTTGATTAGGCGGGCGCCAGACTCGGCGGGCGAAACACCAGGACTAATATTTACAATATATATAGCTTAGCAGATAATTCATAGTAGATAATAAGAGGCTCAGATTTCATTTCACTCAGATATATATTAGACCAACAACCAGTAACAGAAAAAGAAAAGGAAAATAGGGCAAAGCAGAAGCCAAAAAAAAGATAGTCAGAGAAGCACCCGACCGCAACCCTTCATCGGCGTCATCCCCCCTCACTCCCCCTCCACCACCACATCCCTCCTCTCCCTCTCACACCTCTCATTATTCTCCTTCTCATACCTGGCACCCTCCTCCGTCATTCTATACACATAAAGCCCCAACCAATACCCATCATCAATCTCAGCATTTCTCCCCGCGAACCTCACCATCCTCGACGGTCTATTCCCCCACGTCACAGCCGATACCCACAAACTCACCTCTTTGGCATCAATATGTATGATCCCCCGTAGCGCCGTCGCCACCTTCTCCTTTATGACCTCCAGCTCATCCTTCTCATCCTCCAGCAAAATATGCGTCTGTACCTCCCTATCCCTCCCCTCAAACTTAGCCCAGCGAAACCCGTCCGTCTGTTCCTCAGCAGCCCTCTTAGCCACAACAGCCTCAGCCTTCTTCACATCATTCAACATCCGCTCCAACTCCCCTTGCTTAGCCGCCTCTCCTCCCCCTACTTCCGACATATCAACCCCCTTCAACTGCGCCATCCTCATCAGCCAACTCGTATTCCACGTCGCAAAGTCTACACCCCTAAGACTCCCCTCCCTCACCGCCTTCCACCTCGTCTCCTGCTCTTCTGTCCCATGCCACTCCTGGGGAAGAGGATTATACCCTGTACTCGCATCAAACTCGTCATACATCACATTCGGCAGAGTCCCCTTAAAAATAATCGGAATCTTCAGCCAGCCCGGCCCATGCGTCTCCATATCCGCCCTTGCCACTAGATCAAAATACGAAGGGGGCGGGACACCCGGCCTCACCGCCGGCAGCGGCAACGACGGAATCGACGGGTTATCCGGTAGGAAAGGGCCGTGTGGGCGGGGATTCCTCCGCCGCTTCTGTCTACGTTTAGGTTGGCCGTACTTCTGTAGAGTTCTCCTCGGACCTGGGCCAGGTTGGACTAGGGATATGCCCCGAGGCAGGTCGGAGGCGCGAGGCGCGCCGGTGGTGAGGGCGCGGCGGCTAGTCATTGTCGGTTGTCTAGCCTGCGGATTCTTCCCGGGGAGTGCTGTAAAAGTGGTTGTGAAAGCGATGGAGAATAGCTCGAAAGAGGAAAATAGAGGGGTTTAAGAGATCCAAAGCAACTTACCTTACCTACCTATGTACATGCGCCGGCCAGCATCTATGGTCGTCGAGAGCCCGAACGCGTCGAAATGAAAGAACCACCCGGCCGAGTCCTTTCAGTTCTTTGTTCATCGAGATACCACGGGTCGGGTGCGGAGCCCGGGACCATCGCCATTCCAAAAGCATTACTGCGAAGAAAGGAGATAAAGAAAATTTGATCGAGGTTGGCCAATTCTTTTGTTTGGATTTAGTGTAGAATGGGAGACCGGATTTGGAGAATGGTCGGTCGATTTCATACCAAAATATTACCCCGTAGAAATACAAAGAAATGCGAACAGAAAACGAGGACTTGCTTGTGCTGTCTATGCTGGAGAATGAGACCAAAAAAACTTGAACTAAATGCAACCGTTAAGAGCCTCCAGAAACGCATTCTCCATGCTTCACAGTGCTTCTTATTCCGCCAATGGCGGCCTTCACATGAGCAGTTCAAACGAGCGAATTTGACATAATGTCATAGATATTTTTTCGACGAGGTATTCCGATATTAGCAATGATAGGCACCAACGAGTTTGTTCATCTATTCACAACTTCCTCCTCTTACTCCTCGCCAACCAAGTTCGTGCCCTCGCGCAGTCCCTCGACCACTAGCTCGTGACCCTCAGCCCGAAGGTAGATGTTCTTGACGTCGTCGGTGGTAGTCTCGAAGTGGCTGGTGGCATCGTAACTCTTGGAGATGAAGATGTTGTCGTTGACACCGCTCTCGAGCGGCTCGTAGAGTGGGATTGGTGGGCCCTGGAAGGAGTTAGTTGTTTCTTTGTCAGATTAATTATGGGTACATACCATGAACTTCTCCTCGATCCTGCCGAGGCGCTCAAAGCCAGGTGCGAGCTCCAGGTGGTGGTTTGCGTTGGTCTCTGCCATGGTGGAAACAATGGCGATGTAGTAACCCTTGGGGCATACGTTATGTGCAGAAGAGACCATGGCGATGTAGATATCTAAAATGCGGTTAGCTTATCCATGAAATATTGATAGTAGTAAACTCACCATTCTTCCTTCCGACCTGCGATTGGGGAATGATAAGCTGGCACGAGTCGCTGTTATCCGTGCCCTGAATTGGGTGGTTCAAGATGCAAATCGCCTTGAGGACGTGGCCAACAACTTGGACCTTGCCAGGGAAGTACGATGGGTCTCCAAGAATCTTCTTGGCCTTGGTGCTGAAGGTCATTCCATCGCCCTCATCTCCACGCTCCTTCATGGTTGCCTTAATACCAACAGCCTTGTTTCCGTCGTATGTAACCTCATCAAGGTTGGTGTTGAGCATATAAGTGCCACCATAGATAGCAGACAGACGAGCAAATCCCTGAGGAAGCTCACCAAGACCGTAAAGGGGGTAGATGTATGGAGACTTTCCATAGCGAGCAACAGAGTTACCGTAGAGGCGGATACGCTCGATGGCCTCTGGTGCCCCCCCTGCCGCGGTAATGTAGTCGTCTGTTGTGTATAATGCCATGGCATGTCCGATAAAGTCGCGAGTGGTTGCTTCTAATCCGAATTTGTCGTAGACTTCCTTCATCGTGCATGCTTGGATGTTCAGGCCTAGATAGCGGTCAGCGGCATCCCCAGCCAGATTTATGAGCCCACATACCCTTGTGGCTAGCTGAATCGCCCTCGCTGAAAGTTCCAACCCACTCGATAAACGACTTCATGCGACGTTTCTCGAAAAGGCCCATTAGGGAGGAGGTCAGGGCCTCCTTCGCATCAGAAGGAACCTTGGCGACAGTCGCCTTCGGCCCTGAGCTCTGCTGTACGTAGCTGCCAGCGATTTGCTTGAATTCGAGGTATCTTGTTACGTCCGTCGAAACGAGAATGTTGGTAAGCTCTCCGCTTGATATGAGCAGCTTGGATACCAGGTCGATGTTCCAGTCGTTGGCACGGCCGTACTTCTTCCATGGCTCCTCGCCCGCGCTATAGTTTCCGTACTTCTTGAACAGCTACTACATGTCAGAATGCATTCGTAATCAAAGTTGTGATCCCACTGACAGTCTCAATGTTGACAGAAGCTGCCTCTCTGTGTTGCGTTAGTCCAACCCACAAATCCCAAGGTGGTTGAGAACGTACCCGCCATAGTAATCGTTGCGGTCAATGTGCAGCACTTTCTTGCCCTTCACGCTGAGAACTCTAAGAAAAATATTAGCTCACTATCACCATATGGGTGTCTTATATGCTTACCCAGACAGAACACACTCGGTCAAGCCTTCAAACGAGAGGTTGTTAGCTATCGAGTCTGACGTGCCCCTCAATGCGGGGTTACATACCGGTACCAAGGACCACAACATCGTACTCTGGGGCGATTTCGTCCATGATGGCAAACTATATTACTCCTGGCTGTATGCGAAGTAGTACTCAAAGATTCAACAGTAGCTATAGGCTCGAGTTTCGGCGAACACAGTTGCAACTTTGTTGTACAAGCTACGGCGCTACTGATAGAGAGTAGCGGTCACCTCTGGCTGCTCCACTCGCTTCAACCATTCCCCTTACAACATAGAGTCGCAACGGGCCGGAATTATCCGCCCTGAATGTCGTTTGGTGGTGAGACATTATATCAACAGTAATTTGCTATATACTCCTACACAAAGATGATCTCTATCTTATACAGCTTTATCCTACATCCAAATGCGCTTCCGTAGTCTCCAATACAACATTGACCGAAGGCGGTCATTACCCTGCCAGCTCTTGCGTGGGTCTACGTTCAGATAGACCCCTTTGTCTTATAATGGCTTGTGGATTCTCAACAGATACCATTGAGCTCACTATACCGTTTGAGGCTTGACCTGTTGATCCTTTCCGGTGTCCTCTGCCGCGGCCGCTTCAGCTGCTTCGGCTGCTTCAGCCTCGAGCTCCTCCACAGTCGGTTCTTCTAACTCGAAAGCATCCAGACTCGGCGTATGCGCAGGTCCTTCTCCAGAGAGATCCACCTCCGGATCACTCGCTGCCAACTTCCTCGCATCTTCCCATGAATAGTATCGCTCGGTAAGTACTTGCTTAATCGCCCGCTGAGTTCTCCGGACCTGTAATAGGAATGTCAGTATGAAGTCCTCCGTAAATGTGAATATATAAAGCAGATGCCATGGCAACTTACAGCAGTATCCCTTGCCTTTGCCTCAAAGTCACCGTAACCGGCATCAAGTCGCTCTCTCTCGTGTGTCTCCGTTGCAATCCTGTTCCGCTCCTTGCAGCACACCCACCACAGCGAATGTAGATCTTCCCAGCTCTTGTGCCTCAACTCTTCTGCGCTCCAGGGGCGGCCGTGCTTGTTATCCTCTTCTGGCGTGTTCATTGCCTTATCTTTCGAGTGGAAAAATTGATATAAGCCGTGGTTTTCGTCGACACGAAGCTTGCTCCGCTTTTTTGGGTCGAGGACTGGTTCCGGAAGAGGGTCATTGGAGACACTCAGAGGCTGGCGAGGGCCAGTCCTCCTGACTGTGCTCACTCCTCTTTCACGGTTATAGTCGCGAGGGAAGAAGGTTTGTCGCGAGGTGGAGAATTGGGAGGTTTGGGTCTTGACGATTGAGGGAGCGAGGAAGGTCAGAGAGACATGGTGAGTTCGTGCGGGCTTCAAGAGAAGCTGCGCGGCTGGCCGCACCACTGCAGATGTCGACATCTCAATTTGAAGTAGCCAATTGTCTGTGGGGAAACCGGCTTCGCTCTTTCCTACAGCTCGAAGTCAGGATGCCCTCCAGGCGCATCTTCAATAAATCGGCTAGCGAAATTATTTAAGGTTTTCACGTGATGTGGCCGAATTGGCTTCTTGGCAAAAAGGAGGTTCAGGGACCATAAACTTTGAATGATATTCACACGAACTCATTTTCTAGGTTGATACTGACGATTTCTATTTCTCAATTGATACCCGTAGACACCATTTTTCAGTTAGGTATTAGAAATATCAAGATTATATATAATTGCGCAGGCACCTTTCTCTCTACTCTAAGTGACGCTCAGCGAAATGAGCGTTTCTGGCTACAGATATTTTGGAAATATATAACTTGGTATCTAATGATACACGGATTCTGATTATCATGGTTGCGTTTTGTATGATTATAGAGGTTGTGGTGTGTAGATATTTGCATTGATTGAATTTATTATTAATATTTTGGTGTGTTTTTAAAACCATTATATACCGATTTTCACTCGTTTTGCTGAGAGGCATCGAGAGTAGAGCGATAGATATTTGTACAATCGAGTAAATCAAACCAGCGGTTGATACTATTTATTACGCAATAACTAAGCCGGTGCCAGCCAGAAACAAGGAATAATTTGGCCTCACTTAGCCATTTGTGGGTAGAGGCATGAACAGCAGCATAAGAAATATCAAAGATAGGCTGCTTATTGTTAAAATACGCCCCTACAGGCGCGTCAATCTTTTCTTAGAGAGTGAAGTAGAAAGAAGAAAGATGGCGAATCAACGGCGGCGAGAAAGGGCGGTCATGAGAAAGGGGGCGGTGGTGAGAAAAGGGGCAGTGACAAGACAGACTGGCCACGACAGCGACAAGACAGACAGGCAATGAGAACCCCACGACAGCGACAGCGACAAGAAAACGCGATAGTTTCAGATAAACATGCACTCACGACTTATAGAACCCATTCGCTGGCTTCCCCTTAACCTGGCGCCCACGAATAAACACAGGGTGACGCGGCCCTCGCTGCCACGCATACCACGACCACAGAAAACAGCACAGCCCAAGACCGCGCGCCATCATCCTGGCCGTGATGGGCCAGACGACGCACATTGATTCAGATACCGTTGCCATAACGTACCTGAACGGGAGTTTTTTTACTGATCCGAGATCATTGTGATTGACCGATGCTGCTGACTCTACTAAGCTTACCCTCATTTATTAGGCAAAAAGGACCCTCTGGCCTGAAAGTGTTTCCTTCTTAGCCACCCTCGATCACTGGCAGCGTATCGATTACTGGCAGTCTCTCGTTCGCCATCAGCGTCTCGTGTGCTGGCAGTGAAGGACCGGCCTGTTATCGTCACATGTACCGAGAAGAGACTCTATCAGTGGCCGGAGATTTATCGGAGTTCAGGTGAACCGCCCTCACAGTACGAGGTAGCACTTTTCGACGATCTGTCTGTAAAGTTCCTATACTCGGGAACTTCCAAGCTGACCTACGCCACCAATTTGCCAGGTTCCAAGTTTCACCCCTTTTTCTGATCAATTATCGTGACCTTCACATCAATGGATACAAAGCGCACAAACTACATCGGTTACCTGTGAGCCTCGAAGTTACAGTGGGGTCATCATAGCATTCAAAGACGTTGTAATAAGCTACTGGGGCTTCAAGAATGAAGGCGCAGGGACCCATTTACCGGCTTGTGCGACGAAATCGAAGCCTCTTCTCTTCTACGAGTGGAGTACTCTACTGGTGATACTCCCAAAGTCGGGCTCTTGGGGATCCATACATGTTCAAGGCTCCATGTCACCGCCGCCGTTTGTGGCTCTGTGACAGAGTTGCCATTGGCAAGCCTCATCGCCCCTCCCACCCATCAACATTTTAGAGCGAAAATTTCGATCCAAGCGAGCCGGGTGTACTACGGCAGCGGCCTGGGTAAATTTCATGGGATCGACGATATCGGAGACGGACTTGCTGGCATATGTTTCTGGCCATCTTTATGGGCACATAATCCCTGGGTAAGGGCGCCATTGAAGCTGGGCAGCTGAAAATACTGCACTGCACGTGGTACATGGACAGTGGACAGTATCGATCAAGGTTGCTCGTTCCAGATATGCGATGCAACTGCACCAAATGACTCGTAAACATCGCCATCGGGTTGAGGATCCTTCTGTCGCACCAATTAATTCCCTCAGAGCCATTGGCTTTGGCAAGGTTATCGAACTCCGTTTTATGCAGTTATGTCGTGCATACAATGTCTCTTCATTTCAGCCGTTGAGGCCATGGCGAACAATTACGGAGCAAAGTTGACATGTTAGTGAAGAACGTGGGATTACGTGGGATGGCAAGAGGCAAGTCCGCGCGAATCTTCCGCCATTGGCAAGTAGTAGCAAAGCAGGGGTCGCGGACATGGGAGCGCAGACGAACTGCTGATTGCCCTGGTTCAACTAAGGACGCTTGGCCAGATGGCGCATCTGTAGCCAATGGTTAATGGTCGTTGAGGGTTGCAGGATGCCTGTTTTTAGATGGCTTCGCGCCGGGGACATGGTAAAGTTACGAGTGGCGGACTCGCTTTTCCGGGTTGTTTCGGATCCCGGCATGTGGCAAGGTAACATCGCTGCACCAATATGGGCCATGAATCACAACAATCCCTACAAACACGAATTATACAAGATTGATATGAGATAAAGGGAAATAACAAGCTCCAAACACAGGATTCGGTGCTTCCCTTTGCGGCCATAAACACAAGGTCAACTGACCTGCGAAGTCGGCAATTGCGAGAGGTTTGAGAAAGATCGCGGTGACACCCCCTGGTCTAAATCTGACATCATTCGAGACTGGGATACGATTGATCATCCAGGCAAAGTGCGCATAAAGATCAGCATGAGCATATTTTGATAAGACTCTGAAACAACAAAGATGTGCAACGGTGGTGAAATAAATGGCGAGGTTTGCGAGTGTTGCCAGGGATCCCGCCCGTCCGGCAAAGTACTGTACAGTGCTGCCCAGGTTGAAGTGTTGAGCCGTCATGAAGCTGAGACGGCTTGATCTCTCCAATCAGCCTGGGATACCGAGATGATAAAAGAGTGATTGTCCTGACTGTGCCAAGTTTGTACACGGCAAGATATTCACTACTGTTCACTACTGTACAATATCGGCTTCGGCTTGCCAATAAGAGTATGGGGCAGATTTGCGAGGGAGTCCGGCGCAGATACCGTTCCCACACTAAGGGCGCACGGTGGTATGCAGAGCTTCGTGAATCTCATTTGCGAGGCTCCATTCAGAATAGTCTGCGAAGCCCTTGCAAGAACCGGTAGTTGGAGACGGCGCAGACGGCGCAGCCGACCCCAAGAGAGGATTAGTCCCGAGTCAAGAGGGTACTCGAGTACAATTGGTACACAGCAGGAACGTTTCATGGGCAAAAGTGCGCGAGTCGAAATCTGAGTCGCGTCGCCATCTGAGACTTTTTGTTTTTGATGCTGGGGCTGTGCGGGCGTTCTCAGACAGGAAAGGGGAAATTGGATAGGGGGAACAATGGGAATGTTTTGATGCTTCTGCTCTGTGTCGCAACTGCCGCCGGAACATACTCCGTACACTCGTACGCTCGTCCGCTCATACGCATCATAAGACTCGTATGAGGTGCTTTTGGTACTCCGTGCTCTGGCTCGAGTATTTACTCCCACTTCGGCCACGCAAGACCACGCTTATTATACATCTCTCGTGTAAGCCCTGAAGGCCAGTCCCTCGGCGTAGCAATAGTCCCAACGATCTCGTCTACAAACCAGGGCTTGTCGGAGACTAGAAGAGGCACTAGGAGGACTAGGGGATGCAGACTGGGATATTCGTCATCTAACTTCGGAAATTCGCCGCTCTGGCGGTGGTACTTCTTTCTCACGCTCATGGTTCCGGGCAAAGCGCTCCGGCGTGGTTGAAAGTAGTACGACTTAGGGGCTACCTCGACCAATTTCTTCAAAGTATACGGCATATACCAGCAGACCCAGCATGCTGTGGGAGGGAATTGGGAGTGCTGATATGTATCTTGCCCTGAATCTTCTGTTCCTAATCCTGTACAAAAACATTGAAAAGGGTACTTTCTCTACGCCCTTCTTGCCCAATATTTGCCTCTTGGCTACTCGAGTACTCCCTATCCCCCTTCCCATAGGCCCGTCGTTGCTGCTCTTTTAGATTTTTTTTTCTCTTCTTGGACTTGCCTGCGCCAATCGTTATGATCTGGGGGCGAATGTGTTTCGTTTAGTTCTCTTTAGTTCTATTAGATCGAAGTCTCCATGCCTCGTTCCCGCCTCGTTCCTTACTCTCTCCCAAAAGGTCCCCAATACCTTTTTTTTCCCTAAAACTTAATAGTCGTGACCGGGCCCTCTTTGACTCTTGACAACCCAACGCGCCCCCCCATCCCCATTTCTCCCCTTGAGTCCCCACTCTTTAACTCTATCCATCAACACAATCGCGAAAAAGAACTTGAAAGTGCTCCAGTGCACGTTTTGAGCCTCAACCGTTCCTAATAGACGCCGTGTGGTTCTTCGCTGTCGCTCCTTTTCGATCCACCTTTACTTACTAGACGTGCGTTTATCGCATAAACACGTTGTTTTCGCCGTTATCGCCTCACACAATCTCTTTGTGCTACAACGGCTTCCCGGAGAAAATCCTCGGAAAATCTTCAACGCAAAGAAAACGCGAAATAGCATGACGGTTGGGCCCAGTACATTCTGATCTTTTACATCGCTCCAAGCCCAGGCGCGAACACAAGGCGGGGTCAAATCAAAGTAGACCTCTCTTTTATTCTACGACCAAAGACACGTCGAGGACTTCTCTTCACGTACATCGACGATCATGGATCAATATGCCAATAGTAGCAGCAACAACAACAAGTCTTCGAGCAGCAACCTTCCGACCACTTCGTCTTCTATATACTCGTCGCTGCCTTCGATAGCCCCACAGCAGCTTCAACAAAACGTGTCTTTGCCTCCTCAGACGCTTCCTCCGTTGCAAGCTCAGCATGCCGCGTTGTCGATGCACTCCATGTATGGACAGCCGCTGAGCGCGCCACACACTCCGACCTCGACCCAGCCCAACACACCTGGATCGACGGGCAATGGAGGATTCCAGCAGATGAACAGCCAGCCCGCTCCTCGCCAGTACCACCTCCAGCCGAATTCCTCTTACCAGCAGCCGATTCAGCCATACAGCAGCAATTCGTCGGGCATGATGCCTCAAGGCTCGATGTCGATGTCTCATCCGCACCCGCAAGCAATTGCGCCCGCGCCGGGACCAACTCATAACCGTCTCGTGCCATTGAGGCCCATGAACCCATCCACGCCATTGCACGCCCAGCACCCAATGCATCAGCAGATGCAAGGGGGCATGGGATCCCCCTATGGGCAACAGGGCCCTGCGCACGAAGAGGTCCCCACACATGTTGTTGGATCGCAAGGCCGCAGAGGCATCCTTCCAAGTGCTCCGGGACGCCCTTCTGTCGCCGCCACTGGACCAGGCGCGAGCAAGAATGCCCAAATCCCGGCCAAGGACGCGGATGGAAAGTTCCCTTGCCCTCATTGTGTTAAGACATACCTGCACGCGAAACATCTTAAGCGTCATCTTCTCCGACGTAAGTTTCCAATCAACGTGCTTTACATATGATTGATTGATGCTAACTTGACTTTCAGACACTGGCGACCGCCCATATATGTGCGTTCTCTGCCGCGATACGTTTTCTAGGAGCGATATCCTCAAGCGCCACTTCCAAAAATGCTCGATCCGCCGTGGAAACCCCACCGGGGCCAGCCATTTGTCTCACGCGCAGTCTCATTTGAAGAAGAACCAGCCCGCTCATAAAAATGCCCTACCAGCCACGACTGATGGAGATATGATGAGAAACATGAACGTTCTGAACGGTGTTCCCACGGACCCTGGTCTCCACCCATTCAACCTTATGGCGGATGGGCGCATGCCAGATGGCCAGGCAAACCCAAACGACGACCAGCTGTCTCAGGGCCACCTTTCCAGGGCCAGCAGCATCAAGAGAATTGGCAGCAATGACGGGCGCGACAGGCGCACCATGGCTGGCCCTTCGCGCAGCGGTTCCGGCCGCACCAGCTTTGAGCAAAACTACAACGGCGAGATCCCCAGCACCATGGGCGAAATCCCAAGCACAATGGCCTCCATGAACCCGCAGCTCGCAGCCTACCCCATCCCAAACGGGCACCATGGTCTCTCCAACGGCCACAGCGGCCAGCAGTACAGCCACCAGGGTCCTCCAAGCGGGCAAAATGGTCACCAGTACGGACACGGCGGTCCTCCTTATGGACAGCACTATGAATACCCGGGTCAGGGTAACGGAAGCTCCCTCCAGCAGCAGCAGCAGCAGCAGCAGCAACAGCAGCAACAACAACAACAGCAGCAGCAACAACAGCAGCAGCAGCCAGCTGGCGAGGAGATGGGATCAATGGCGAACGGACGAGGCTCTATGCCCATATACGGCAACCTCTCGAACTTAGACTTCATTTAGACTCTCTTCGTGTATACCAAAAAATAAAGATTTGGGAAATTGGGAGATTGGGAGGGCATATTGTTATAGTGTGTCCTGTAGATTAGCATTGTTGTGTTTTTGGGGCTCGGTGGCTCTCTGGCTGGGGTTTATAGATAGATGATTGTTTATGTCCCTCGAAATGATTAGACTAAAATCCAAAAATTGTGCATAATTAATTATTTCGTTCCGTCTTGTAAGCGCAAATCGCTTTTGATCAATAAATGGCGAAAACGTGCTGGTCGTTGTGTGAACATGCTATTTCCCCAATATCATATAATTTTCCAAGCCCAAGACGCGTCTCCCCAAAAAATATAACCATCCACAATATCCATCAAACTCCCATCCCCACCACCCCTCCCATCCCAAACACCAGACAACGCC
>JPKE01002774.1:0-47798 GCA_000750995.1 Pseudogymnoascus sp. VKM F-4520 (FW-2644) | reverse complement strand
GTCGCGGTTGGGTGGCCAGCTCACTTGTCCGGCCAGCTCACTTATCATGTACGTTAAAGATTATAGTATGTTATAATAACATAAACAGGAGAGAATTTCATTACCTACCAGTTGCCTACAATGTTGCAATTCTCTGAAATCCATAATATAGAATCTAGGGGCCATTACATAGTACCCTAAAGTTAGTTTTTAGATAAAGAAAGATTACTTTGCGCTTAGCAAGGTACAGTACATTCATGATTTATTTCGGGTGAGACCTATGAAATATCAAGCAGATATTCTAAAAAGGGGTACAAAGGTTATACATTAGCTCGGTCGTTCATTCTCGTGTCTATCTATGCATACGCCGTGATGTCTATATACCTTCACTCCTGTGCTCACTAATATTCAATGCTCAGAGCCTTGCCATAATCGCTGCCTTCTGATTCCTCCAAACTTGTACCTCTGTATGGGTCTCCCACCCTGGACAAGGGAATAATTCCGGGCCTAATTTCTTTTTCAGAACCTTCCCACTCTGTCCCTTAGGAAGATCCCCTCTCATTATCCTCAAAAGCGTCGGCAGCTTATATCCCGCAAGCCGGCCTCTAAGATCCTTCCTCAACTCATCTAGGCTTAATTTCTTACCCTCTATGTTATCTTCAGAACTGTAAATATCCTGATCATCCCTCAAGGTAACCACTGCCCCAACCCGTTGTCCAAACTCCTCATCTGTAACTCCTACGACCATAACTTCGGATATATATGGGAGGCCTAACACTTCCCTCTCAATGTCAAGGGCTGATATTTTGTAACCACCGGATTTGATGATATCCAAAGATGCGCGCCCGATAATCCAGTAGTGAGAGCCTTGACGCCTGCCAATGTCGCCAGTGCGGAAATAGCCTTCTGGATCGTGGGCGGCAAATGTAGCAGCGTCATCAAAGAGGTATCTGTAAGTTCGTTAGTATGACAGATAGTTAATTGTATGAATCAGGGGATATACTTGGAAAACATATACGGCGACTTGATTAATATCTCTCCCTCATTGCCCTCAGAGAGCTTCACATCAACGCCTGGTACCGCAGTGCCTACAGAGCCATCAGGGATACCCTTAGCATCCACAGGCACCTTGAACACGGCGCCAAATTCAGTCGCCCCGTATCTTGTTAGAATGATCTTTCCATTTCTAATGCGAGTCCAGAAATCCTGCACAGGCTTTGGTAACGCACTCGACCCGCACAACATAGCACGGATTTCATTCACCCGATGCACATATTGCGCCCTGTTTTGCTCTGGAAGTTTGGCTAAGTGCTGGTCATAAAACCGCATCATGCGCATATAAATTGTTGGAACTCCAGAAAAGAACGTGAGGCCTCCTTGTCGCCATCGTTCCCACATCCAGCCAGGATCGAAACTACCGCTTTTGAATTCGACGCATGCTCCTGCTAGAATAAAGGGAAAGAATGTAATTCCAATACCGGTAGCATGATGCACTGGCAGCACGTGTAGTATCACATCATTGTATGTAATACCATAGTGTTCAGCAACGGCCATGGCTGAGTCGTGTACAAATGCACGGCGCATAACCGCCCCTTTAGGAGGACCGGTGGTCCCAGAGGTGAAAATAACTACACCCGCGGCATTGTCGTCTAGGTATAGATTTGCTGAAATTACCATTTCTGCTGCTGAGATTGTGTCCCGAGGAAGATTCCTCATAATTTCAATACTCTGAACACTCATATTGTGCTCCTTGTTGACATATTGCGCAATCGATTGACCAAGATTTGTGGCAGTGGAGGCTGTCAAAATGGCTACTTGTTTCGACTTAGAAACAAAATATGCTGCTTCCTGAACTGGAAGAACAACAGCTATAAATTGTTAAAAATAATCATGTGGAGGAATGAAACAAATATCAAAACATACACATTGGAACTGCTGCTGCTCCTATAGCAAGTACTACTAAAATTCCGACTGTAAATTCATAGCCTCCTCCGGCAAGCACTCCAATATATATCTCCTCTCCTTTCTCTAGAGCCTCAAGTGTATCTAGGCTCAACGAGTCTCGTAAGACTTGCCGAAGCCCCAACACATTGGATAGAAGCTCTTCGTATGTTTTCTCAACTCCTAGCTTGAGATCTCTAACAGCAGTCCTGTTTCGGTGTGCATGTCGCAAAAGTCGACTGAAAAGGGGACTGTTCGGAAATACGTTGCGACCAGAGTGAGATGGGAGGAGTAGTGATCGGTCAGTGCATGGTGTAGCCTCCGCTGAATTTGAGATTTTACTGGAAGTTTGTGCAGTGGACATGATGGATGGTTTAGCTCCCTCAAAGCGGAAAGCAAGAATGATAAATGAGAGGGAATGAAAAAGGTTATGATTGAGCTTATAGCTAGTTCAGGCGATGGAGCTGGTTTAGCCTTTGGGGCCTTTCCGATATCAGAGATACAAAATTATCTCAAGTCTGTTTAAGCCGTATAATCCCTATGGCTTCTTCACCCTACATTCGGCAATTAGAAAGTACCATTTCTGTCTCGGGCATTCGATGTCACCGGCAATAAGAAAACCCCGAGATCATCACCAAACCCCTAAATGCCTCTCAATACGAATCCCTGTCATAAGCCAAAACCCCAGATTTCCCCACCTCTACAGTCAGCCTAGCTAGTGAGAATAATGTTGGGGTCTCGTCCGAAAACGGAAGATACGTATAAAGATGCCCTTGTGCTTTCAAGATGGTATACTTACTGATACCCCATTTTTTTCTACTCTTCGCCATCCAAATAAACATATACTATGGTTTCATCGTTCGCTCGTCATAGAGATGCTCTTGAGCAAGAAGGTGTCTACATTGGGGGCTGGTCCTTCCGCAATGCGTTAATGCCAAGAAAGCTCGATGGAAAACATGGTGAGCATTATTGTACTTATTCATAGACAACACTGATTATTAGAAAGATAGTAGCGAAGACCGGGCTCAAAATTCATATGCATTGGCTCCTGAATGGACTGATAGTGAGGAAAGGGCATTGATTAGGAAGTTCGATTTTCGAGTCCTTTTCCCTTGCTGCATTGTCTACTTCCTGGCCTACCTTGATCGTGCAAACCTGTGAGTTATATTCATGTCCCCAGCTTCACGCTTTTATTGACATGGAATAGTGGCAACGTCAAGATCCTCGGAACTGGTACACCTGCATCATTAGAGAATTCTCTCGGACTGGTTGGTACAGAATTCAACTGGTCTGTTTCAATTACCTACTTCGCTGTCACTGCTGGCCTACTGCCGTCCAATATCCTCATGAAGAAAATATCTGCGAAGTATTTCTTCCCTATCGTGATGATATTATGGGGAATTATTGTTATGTGCATTGCCACCGTTAAGAATGCATCTGGACTTCTCACCGCACGTTTCTTTCTCGGTATCCCAGAGGCTGGTGTTGTTCCTGCCTGTATCATGTACTTTTCAATGTGGTATAAGCCATCGGAGCGAGCCTTGAGAATTGCAATATTTCATAGTGCAAACTCCTTGGCACAAGCAGTTTCTGCTTTCATCGCTGGGGGGCTTGGTCATCTTCAAGGCTCACATGGCTTAAACGCGTGGCAATGGGTGTTCATCATCGAAGGGGCGTTGCCAATTGCGATGGCTATACCACTATTCTTTCTACTATTAACATTTCCGGAGACATCGACCGCACTGTCAGAACGCGAAAGATTCATCGCAATCAATCGGCTTGGTGCACGAGGCGCAACTCGAAAGACTGATGTTACCTGGAGCTGGCCCGCATTCGTTCGAATATTCACACGTCCATCGACTTATATCTTTTTTATATCGTATGTGTCTCTTTGTACCGTTGCTGTGGCCCAGGCAACATTTTTACCAACGATTCTTCGAGTTTTCCTCAAGTTCGACACCACTAAGGCGAACCTCTATACTGCCATCTGCAACCTCGTGAGCATCCCTATATACTGGATAGTGGGAGTCCACTCGGATTGGACCAGAGAGAGAATGTGGCATTACCTTGTCCCGGTCCTCTGTGCTGTGCCATGTTATGGCATATGGACTTATGTCGGAACAAATCCCGAATCACGAGGCACAACTATTAGTACACTTGCGCTATACGGAATGGCATTCCTTGGTCAAATGGTACTAGTATCCCAGCCAATTGTTCTCAGTTATCGCTCTTCGACACTGTATGGTGCAAGTGAACAAGCGGTCGGGGGAGCAGCGGCAGTAGCATCATTATCGATTGCTAGCATAATTGCGCCTCAGGTGAGATAAATCCAGTAGCCTATATACCTCTTGGCTAATTCCCTGCAGATGTATCCTAACGCCGATGGGCCAAACTATGTTGCAGGCTTTGCTGGAACTTGTGCTCTTCTTGCAGTTTGTGTTCTGTCATACTGCACTCTTCCACTCTGGCTCCTGCAAGAGGCAAATGCCCGAAAGAAGAAAACAGGTCACGCGTTGCCATTGCAGGCAATGGAAGATGCAGATAACAGCCAGGTTTCGGCAGAGGCCCATGCTAGAATCCATCAGATAAATGCAAGAGAGGAAGAAGCAGCCTTTAGAAACCAGGAGATGAAGTTGGATGTAGCTGAAAGGGGGTCTGTTGATCATGTCGAGGCTGTACGAGAGAAATGAATAGCGTCTGGCTGGTAACAGACAGTCCGCTGATAAAAATTCTTATTTGTTAGTATGAGATGTATAATCTTGGGTAAAAATGAATACTTACAGCACAATTTAAAAGACCTGTCGAAACTCAATCATTGAATGTTATAATTGTCAGCAAACCAATCTCATGTTCAAATATTCCTGGTTTCTAATCCCATATCGTAAAGCATATTACTCTAACCCATGAAGGTTGATACGAAACAGAAGGTAATGATAATGATTATTGTCGTCTATTGTGCGACCTAGGACATAATCTGCCAAGTGATGGGGAGCGTTGGGGGGGTCGGGACGACGGTGGGTACAGCAATAGCCGAAACCCCGAATCCCCATTTCGTCAGCTTATTCGGTATTTGTATCATAGTTCCATAGGCAATTTGATAATGCCGTTTGTTCAATCTTTTGGACTTACCTTTGTTCGCCAAACCATGGCAGTAGAAAACTCCGCAAGCTCGGGTATCATTGAGGGGAAGTTTGTAACTGCGGGTTGAGCGTAGAACATGTAAGTCGTGCCATCCTTATTATTCCGTAACATTCTCAAATATTTAAGTTTATCTTCACGCGTTGATCACCCGGTACTTTTTACTACCCCCTCGAGACCAAATCGTAGACGCTCCTCGCTCATCTCGTTTACCTGCACAACCATGGTTGATTTTACAGATTCTCTCAAGCCAGCAGAGCCTCGAGGCCCAGACACATTGTCAAAGGAACGATCGAGGTCTTCGCTGCCCGTCAAAGAACTTGCACTCCATTTGTTCTCTCGTGACGGCTTCTTGGACCGCCAGGAACGAATTTTGCACGCGGTTCAAAGTGAGAAGTTGCTTTCAAAAAGCAAGCAACAAGATCTCTCGAGGCCAGATAGATATAAGTTGGGCCTTGCACGAGCGAAGCTGTTGAGACGGATGGCAAAAAAGCTCAGATGGAGTGACGAAGATCACAAAATGTATGTACCATCTAGATATGATGTGGAAAGTGTCTCACGAAGAAGATAGGGCGGAGTATCTTGTAGACGATGTTTCCCCATATATGCTACATATGTCCATGTTTGTAACGACCATCCGAGAACAAGCAAGTAATGAGCAGAGATCATACTGGCTGCCGAAGATAGAGAATTGGGAAATTATCGGCGCATACGCTCAGGTATAGAACAAGTACATAATCCAATATTTTATTCGTTTCACTAACATGGATAGACCGAATTGGGTCACGGGAGCAATGTCAGAGGAATAGAGCTCGAGGCTAAATGGGACCCAAAATCCAAGGAATTTATACTGCATAGTCCAACTTTAACATCTTCAAAATGGTGGAATGGTACACTTGGGCGTACTGCAAACTATTCGATCGTAGTTGCACAACTGCTACTGCCACAGCAATCTTCTTCGTCAGGACTAGGTGACATTAAATACGTCTCTCATGGCCCTCATCCGTTTATGGTCCAAGTACGGGACCTGAAAACACATGAGGTTCTGCCTGGACTTGCGATTGGTGACATTGGTGCAAAGTATGGGTATGCACCAATGGACAATGCATACGCTCTATTCAACAATTTTCGCCTACCACACTCGGCATTCCTAAGTCGATATTCAAAGGTTGACTACAATACCGGTGCATATACGAAACCTTCAAATCCCGCGGTGGTTTATGGTTCTCTCACCTATGTTCGAGCAAATATCGTCATGCACGCACGTCTCGTCTTAGCACGTGCTGTTACAGTTGCTGTTAGATATCTCTCAATTCGACGACAATTCCATGATCGGGACGGAGACGGAAAAGGTCCAGAAATGGCAGTGCTTGATTACCCTACAGTTCAGATTCGAATACTGCCTCTGCTAGCCACAGCATTTGCCCTGCACTATAGCGGTGAGGCAATGGGCAGGCTCTATCAGGCCACTCGGAAGGGCATCTCAAGCGGAGACTTTAGTACTCTCGCAGACCTTCACAGCACATCATCTGGATTAAAAAGTCTATGTACGACCCTCGCAGCAGACGGAATTGAAACGTCACGTCGTGCTTTGGGAGGGCATGGATTTGGGGGTGGTAGTGGGCTAATTCAACTCAACAACGACTACCTGTCGAAACCTACTGTTGAAGGTGACAACTGGATGATCACCCAGCAGACTGCAGGGTATATTATTAAAAAGGTTGAGGCCGCGATCAAGAACCCAAATGGAAGGGTCACTGATGCGACAGATGCTAATCTCAAGAAGTTTCTAAAAGCCAAGATGTACTCCGACAAGGGCAATAAATATAACATATTTAGGAAGGACGACAAAGCAATTGTAGACGCCTTCCGAAGAAGAGCGGCAGATCTATCATTCAAGGCATACGAAGAAAGGATTGTTAGAAAGAGATCGTGGAATTCCCTCCTCATTCAACTTCACAAGCTTAGCAAGGCTCACTCCCAGGCAATTCTTGTCGAGAACTTCTACCAAGCCATAAGGTCTGAAAACACCGCTCCACAGAAAGCAAGACCAATACTGTCAGATCTCTTCCGGCTATTCTCGTTGTATACGATGGATGTAGAAGGGAGAGAGTTCTACAGCTCTGGGGGAGTATCGAACGAGCAACTAGATGAATTGCCAGGGCGAATTCGGGATCTCATGCTCCGTATTCGACCTCATGCAGTGAGCTTAGTTGACGCGTGGTCAATACCTGACTACTTACTCGATAGCGCACTTGGGAGATACGATGGCAAGGTTTACGAGGACCTCTTTAACCGCGCCCATCGGTTGAATCCGTTAAATAAGATCACCTTCAATCCTAATTATTGGGACGATGAAATTGTCAAAGGCAGCAACGATGCTTCAGAGATATTGGCGAAGCTATAAAGTCTTTCTGGTAGAGTAGTATGGAACTATGCGGGGTACTATCATTAACTTTGAATAAAATAATTGTACCAGAATTGTTCGGCAATATCGGAAGGCGGGAGTGGGGGTCATTACCGTGCGGGGTTATATCATCTCTGTATTCTCCCGATTTCCCTTTCCAACCCGTGTATCCCAGTGTCTTTAACAGAAACCGGGAGTTTCTCCCTCCCTTTACAAGTAGTTTCTATTTCGGCCTATTCTGAAGTATTATTCCCGGATAGAGGATTATTCTTAATATGTAACATCTGCATTTCGGAGATTTAGCCATGTCTGCCCAAACGCCGAATGTCAAGCTTGGGCGCGCATGTTCTCATTGTAACCAGAAGAAGGCATGAGTTGATTCCACTACTCCGAGGCTGATGTGTGTTAATGTTGACCATAGATCAAATGCAAATTCTCCAAAGCCCAACGACCCTGTGATTCGTGCTCTGAACTCCACATCGAGTGCATGTGAGCTTTTGGCCTTTCTGTTTCAACTTGATTCTAACGCACGCAGACCTCGAACACGCCAGAAGCGGCGTCCAGTAATACCCCGATCTCCACACACAAACCTAGGCTTGGATTCACAGTCTGTCGACAACCATACCCAACAGTACCAAAACTGGGACTCTGTGGAGAGTACCTGGGGATCAACAGAACCGCATGTCCCTACCCAGCTACTCACACCCTCGCGTGTGGCCCCTGGGACATCATGGCTAAGTGATGATGGAACATCAATGATTGCAACTGACAATACTTCACACGATAACTCGTTGACCTCCAACTACATAGGTTCTACTGCACACCGAAATCAACAGTCCATAAGCGACATATCTTCGAAAGTCACACATCTCAACACAGCAACGTATGTTGGCAGGTCTAATTATATTGCACAAGATGCCCCCATCGACGAGACCTCAGCTCGAGCATATCGAGCTTTCCAAAACGAGGAGCCATCAGAAATTGAATTGCAGACCTTGAATCTCTGGCACTCCCTTGATCTTCCACTAAGGGCAGCTCGACAAAGTTTACTCGACACCTATATGCAAAGGTGCTTTCCATGGACACCTATCCTTAATCCACTAGATCTAGAATCCAAAGACGGTAGGTCGGCGTCACTTCTCCTTACCCAGGCTGTGTATCTTGCCGCAAGCAGGGTCTCTTCTGCGCCTGGGGTTATAGCGTATGCATCTTCAGAGCAGTTTTATCAACGTGCCAAAACACTATTCTGGCTTGGTCATGAGAAGGACCCACTCATAGTGATCGCGGCAACTATAATGCTACACTGGTACAATCCCGACGGGCCGGAGCACGTCTCTTTTGATACAAGCAGATTCTGGATTCAGATTGGAGCAGGTCTTGCTTCCCAAGTTGGTCTACATAAAGAACCATCTCCAGGTCCGGAAGGTATTGTTCGAAGGCGATTATGGTGGAGTTTAGTTGTCGGTATTCCTAGCCTTTTATTCTAGCGCACTAAGTTGATATTTCTGAATTTAGGCAAGGGACTGTCTTATTTCTGCAGGCCAGGGGAGGCCTCGAACAATCAATTTAAAGGATTGTGACGTTCGGGCGCCTCGTTACGAGGACTTTCCAACTTCGAGGTCAGAAGCAGAGTTGTTTATCCCCTACGTAGAGATTTCTATCCTACTAGGAGAACTCACCGAATTCTGTTTACGAAAGCACATATCAAGCTCCAAGCAGAAGCATCTGGAAAGTTCATTATACCGATGGACGAGAGTACTCCCCAGAGATCTCAGGCTGTCTTACAAGGCAAATGGCTCTGAAGGTTATGTTGTCTCCACATACAACCTGAATGCAAGACAGTTACACATCCCATACTTCATTACACTGATGATACTTGGGCGCTCCACAGCATCTCATGGCCACGTGTCTTCCGTCGCCCTACTCGCCTCGTCCTTCATTACTAGTATCTTCGAAGATTTTCTAGCTAGGGATGAAATACAGTTCTTAGGACCAATCTTCACTTTTTATTTATTAGCTGCAGGGGTAGCCTTGTTATCTATTCGACGGTACTCAGAATTGTGGAAAGTGGCTCAGCAAGATCTCGCTGTTATTCAAAATTCGCTACAAGAACTTTCAAAACGATGGCCATCAGCAGTTGGAGCTATAAAGGCTCTACATAATTCCATGGAGGCTTCTATTGTATCGGAGGACAAGGAAGTTGCTCTACCTGCCCTAGAATGGTTGGATTCGGAAGGGCAACTCCTGTTCGAAGGCTTCTCCACAGAAATGTGCAAGTTATGGATACCACTTGAACAACATGTCAATGGACAATACACCTCTCATGACCATGTCACAGAGAATCCAAGTTCCGAATTGGTGACAGCGGAAATCCTTGGGAATCTACGATACCCTCTTCCCGCTCGAGACCTAGCACCGACGCCCATACCTCAATTCGGTGGATCAGGTGGCGATTCAGATAATGCATTAGGTAAATTCCAGTACGATGGGATTGGAAACTGGCTTTTGACAGATTGGGGCGCTGAGATACTACCATGGTGAGAAATCGGGTGTTCCTCTCTAAAGTACCGTCGTCGAGGTTTTTGGCCGGCGTTTCGGGAAAATCGACTCGGGAGTATGAGCTCGGGAGTATCAAATTCGGGAATATCTCCATTATCAAAAGTCCCGGAAACTATCCCGCAAATACCCCGCATCAATGAAAGAACCAGGAGAAGCCGAGTTTAGTTTTCTTTTGTACATCATATAGAAATTATTCCAGTATCAATTAGTCCTGATTTAATTACAAACTTTCTACTTTTGTCCTCTTCCTAATCTTACCTCACAATCAACAACCAGCCATCAAAATGTCACAACCCATCTTTAAAAATCTCTCCCTCGAGCGCCATGGCGATGTATTCGTTCTCACTATGCAAAAGCCCCCCGAGAATCGCCTTAGCTCTGCGTTTTGTCAAGAAATCATTCGGGCCTTCCACCACATCCATCGTACCCTTGGTCCCTCCTCCGCTGGCGCCGTCATCACGCGTGGTAACGATGATAAATTCTGGTGCACGGGTCTAGAGCTCGACGAGAGCGACGAAAATCCATATGCCAACTCCGAAGGCTTCTATCCCTTGTTGCACACAATCATGGATTTTCCTTATCCCACGATCGCTTTGATGACTGGCCACACTTTCGGCGGTGCATGCCCCTTCGCCCTATCCCATGATTACCGTGTCATGAACTCCAAACGCGGCTTCATTTCTATGCCGCCTGTAAATCTGGGCCTTCATTTTCCCGGTATTGGGACCCTGCCACGCCTCAAGCTGCGCCCGCAGATTGCGCGCAAGATGCTTCTGGAGGCGCATAGATGGACCGCGACCGAAGCTGTTGCTGACGGCATCGTAGACATCGCGTCACCCCCTGACAAGATGTTCGACGTGGCGTTGAGGCTGGCACAGACATGGGCGCCGAAGGCGAAGATGGGTGTTTATGGACTATTGAGAAGTGAACTCTGGGGCGAGGCAGATGAGAAGTTTATGAGAATTAGTTGGGTGCATGGGAGGCAGACGAGTAGACCCGCTGCGGTTAAGCTGTAGCTGTGGGATACATAAAACATTAAAACGAGACCAACTTGACCACTAGCCACTAGTATTACTTCGTTATGTTTCAGTTACATAGGTAAGCTTATATAGTTGTAATTGTAACACCCTATGTAATTTCGCAATTGCAAGTTGCAACTATACAAATGAGAGTCGCTATATACATTCATCTACGAAACTGCACATATACGCCAACACATTGACTTCGCTCCCCTACAAACACTGCGAGTACCACTGGTTCGAAACCTTACACGTATACCCACTCGCGCAGACCGTCGGCCCCGTCCATCCCTGCCCACCACATTGATCCCAATGAGCAGCAGTGCCGCCATTGCCTGTCCCTGTGCCGGGATTCGTCGGCGTCCCTCCCCCCGGGTTGCCCGTCCCCGCGCCGGGATTGACGCCAGTGACTGGATTGTTGCCCGGCAGCTTCGCGAGCCCTATACAGTCAGCGCAAACAAACAGGACAACTGCACACTTACATCCGTCCACCTCCTCGTTGACAGTGCGAGACTTTGAACAGGCGTTCCCCGCAGCGATCGACTGCTCCGAGAGCACGGCGCAGGGCCCGGGCTGGCAGTTGGTGTCCATGGCCTGCTGTAGGGACGTATCCTTCCAGCCAAAGACGTAATCGCCATGCGTCCCATAGCCGGTCGGGTCGCCATAGCTCCAGATGAAAGGCTGGCTGCCGTCATCGGGCCAGAGAGATCTGTCGTTGTAAGGTGTTGTATCCCAAATCACCTCGTAGAAGAGCTGTGGGAGCTTGACGGGGTGTGATGCCGGGCAAGGGCCGTTGCTCTCAAATGTCCCGCTAGATGGGTAGGCGACGTGGGAGGTGTGGTCTGCGCTGTCAAGATTTACTCCATCCCAGCATCTAAACTATTAGCTACGAAACCCAAGAACAGGAACACATACGTCGGAAATCGAACGTTGAACATGATACCAGCAGGGCACGGCTGCACTGGCATAGTCGCAGTCTCACCGGTCCTCGTCGAAGCGTCTTGCAGACATGTAAATGTAAGTTGGCGGTTCTTTGATGATTCAGCGGCAGTCCGGTACGCTGGACTGCCAACGACCATGCGGAACCCTTTCTTGAAGGCAGTGACCTTGCTACCGTCATATGGCTGGGAGTAGTAGACGGTCATGCCGCCGTTGGCCGACTCAAAGCCTTGATTACCCTTCTGCTTGATACGAATGAAGCTTCCGTTCCGGGATTGGAAATACAGGGTCGCGGTCCAGTAGTTGAAGTCTTGGGTGAAGGTGCAGGTGGTGCAGGTCGATGCGGTAGGGAGATCTATCAATGGATCCATCGTAGCGTTCATGGCATTCTGAAAGGTGAGCGGCGAAAATCTTCGAGACAAGTCACTTACTCCTCCGATAAACTAAGCCGTTAGAACAATTCATAAAATGGACAGACGACTAACCTGATGAACGTGAGGCGATGGACTGCTCCCGGGAAAGACCAGGCTACCAAAATCAGCACGAATCACACTACGGAAAGGCTTCATACGGGTCCAGACGCTCAGTCACAAGCTCCGAGCAGGAGAAACGAAGAATCGCATGGACGCTTGGCGCGAAGGCCGCGAGGAGAACTGTCCACTGCATCTTGAAGTCGATGAAGATGGGACGAAATGTGAGAAGGAAGCACCAGGTCGGCCATCCTTATAAGCACTCTGTTTGATTAGAAGCTTATTCCCACGTGTGATGCAGAGCTGCCGGGCCATGATCCCCGCATTAATCAGAAGTGCCGGAGAGTAAAGGCTAAACGGTTAATAGTTTCGAGGATTAAATAGAGATCTTATATCTCCCCGATGGGAGCGGATAAGATACCATATAAATTAAAATCGAGTCACAGGATAGACACAGTTTCTCAAAGAAGCCGGTTTGATGTTGGATAATGGGCTAGTAGGACGCCTTTCGTATATCCGCCTAAAAGAAAGACATATTCGTCTTCATGCGCATGACTTGGGATAATATGATAAAATGGATTTCTAAGCCGGCTGCTTTCCCATGATCGTCGAGGAAGTCTAAGAATCCGATGCACCCAAGTCGACTAGAGATGGAGAAGCACCTTATAAAAGTGCTGTCTTTTCAAGAAATCTCCCAACTATGAGAATGAAGCCGGCGAGGATGATTCTAAGAAATTATAACGCCACATATTACCATCCGGCTATGTGGAGCCGAGGGTGCAGTACCGCGTTAGGTTTATTAAAACAGTAATCCCGGCATAAGTCCGCACGGGACAGCGTTCCCACAAACAGGGAAACAGGCCAAGCTTTCCAACTTCTCTAAAAAGTAAGTAGCACTTTCCAACCTGCCATCCGGATAATGAGCGGGCAATAGTCCGTACAGAATGGGACGAACCACATCTCTTTCTAGAGAATTCGACAGTTTCGTGATGCTTCACATGCCTATTCCAGACCAACGTTACACATAGCCTAATAAAAGATTTCCCATACTGACTAACCAGGCTGAAGCCGGGCAGATGGCAAAGGCATCATTTGACAATGCGTCGCATGTCCGGTCTGTAATGTTTCGTAGAGTATGACGTGGAGAATGCGATTGGAATGGGCTCGCAGTCCGTAGTCGCTCTCGCCCTAGGTGGGATACGCTCATAGTCGGCCACGCTATGGGATTCGCGTTTGCATTGTGGGGTGCACTCGGAGTCGCTCATGCCGCGGGATGCACTCACCATCGTTCAAACTAGGGGATGCACTCGCAGTCACTCACCCCGTGGGATGCGCGCTTATACTCTTACATATACCAGTAGTCGCTCACACTCACGCCGCAGGATGCACTCGCAATCGCTCACGCTATGTCTATGGCACACTCGGCGATGTGGAGATTGCTCCACAAAACCCGTCGCCGCCGCGTCGTCCCGCCAACCCTACCCGTCATCGCTCCTTTCCCCACCTGCCGCCTTCGCCGCTTCATAAAACAACCAGAAATCAAACCATAAATGGCCTCTCAAAAGCACGTGTAATTGGAATCTTCGGCTTCTAGTCGAAGAAGGCCGTGGGGCAATCCTAGCAATCACAAAAGGTTTGGTCGTTTTAGGATCCTGGCTAGCGCTCACATCCCAACGAGTAAACTCCCACTGGCGCAATTGTCCCCCTCACTCTTACACGATCAACCATCATGCCTTCACCAGTCACCCAGAGCCCGCCTCAGGCGGAGGAAGCCGAAGCCGTAGCGCATCAAGCAGAGACTACGATTGAAGTCGGCGGATCCGAGAGTGATACGGGGTACGAAAGTGAGTTGGCATCAAGTACGTCAACGTCGGTATCGTCGAGTGTGCGGGATTACACCTTTGAAAATGGACGCCGATACCACAAATACAGCGAGGGCAGATATCTGTTCCCCAACGATGAACCGGAACAGGAGCGCGAAGATATGAAGCATGCGATGGTTCTTAATCTTTGTGGCGGGAAGTTACATTATTCGCCGTTGGAAAACCCGCAGAGTGTTCTAGATATTGGGACTGGGACAGGAATATGGGCTATTGACTGTGAGTTGGCCTCTGACATCCCCTTCAAATGCTAACCCATTCAGTTGGGGATGAGTATCCAAGCGCATCAGTTGTGGGAATTGACTTGAGCCCCATCCAACCCTCTTGGGTCCCTGCAAACGTGAAGTTCATGGTAGATGATGCCGAGAGCCCTTGGATATATCCAGCCAACAACTTCGACTTCATCCATCTACGCCATCTAGCCTCCTCCCTCAAAGATACCCCTGCGTTGATTTCCCAGGCAATGGCGTAAGTATTCCCATCATTCAGCTACAATATCTAACATGGCTATCAACCTGAAACCAGGGGGCTGGATCGAAATGCAAGAGTTATATTTCGTTCTTTCTAGCGATGACGACAGCATCCCAGAAACCCATGCATTCTCAAAGTGGCTCACGTTTGTGCGCCAAGGCCTTGAAGCCTTTGGCGTCGATCTCCTCAGCCCTGCGAAGAGCCAGGAGCGACTAAAGGACGCCGGGTTCGAGAATGTAACTGAGCGCATCTTCAAAGTGCCAATCGGCACGTGGCCGAAGAACCAGACACTTGCCAAAGTCGGCCTATATGGTCAGGCAATGTGCGTGGATGGTCTTCAGGGGAACAGTATGAAAACATTCACAAAAGGATTGGGGTGGACGGCAGAGGAAGTCGAGGTGTTTTTGGTCGATGTGAGAGCCTCGCTCAAGGATCGGAAGGTGCATTCCTACCTTACGTTTCGTGTCTGCTACGGACAGAAACCGGGGGGAGGGAGTTAAATGGCAGAGACTTATTTATTGTTCATAGTTTCCGTATATACAGATCGCGCTGTTCACTGTTTTAACCACAGGCTCCACAACGCGGGGTTATGCTTACTAAGCTGTTAGCGGGGAAGTAATATTTGGACCCTTTGGTGGGGTTGCCACATTGAATCCAGAATCCAGAACATCCACGAATCCACAACACCCCTCGACACTTCCCTCCCCATCTCACAACAATCGACATCATGGCAACTCACGAGCAACTCCCGTCCACCTCCTCCCGCCCCCCACTCGACCCCACCATCACGACGACCACAACCAACACGGTCAACATTGGGACCCGAAGGTCGAAGCTTGCGCTCATACAAGCCCAGATTGTGCACGATGCCCTCAAAGAGGCCTACCCCGAGACCAACTTCAAGATTCACGCCATGGCAACAATGGGTGACAAGAACCAAGTAACTCCGCTACACAGTTTTGGCGCGAAATCCCTCTGGACGTTCGAGCTTGAGCATGGCCTCCTCGACGGCTCGTTGGATCTCATCGTGCACAGTCTAAAAGATATGCCGACACAGCTTCCACCTCAGTGCAAGATCGGTGCCATCACGAGTCGCGAAAATGCAAGAGACGTGGTGGTCATGAAGCCAACCCTCCCATACAAAAGCATTGCCGAACTTCCGGCCGGATCCATCGTAGGGACGAGCAGTGTGAGGAGAAGCGCGCAGATAGCGAGGAAATTCCCAGGTTTAAAATTCAAGGACGTGAGGGGGAACTTGGGGACGAGACTGGGCAAGCTCGACGCCGACGATGGCGAATACGCCTGCTTGATTTTGGCAGCGGCAGGATTGGAGCGTCTTGGCCTCGCCGATAGAATCACACAGCATCTCGATTCGAAAACCCCGGGAGGAGGAATACTTCATGCCGTCGGACAGGGTGCGCTGGGAATTGAGATCCGAAGTGACGACAAAAAGACTCAGTCGCTCCTCACGAAATTAATAGATAATGATGCTCTGCTGGCATGTCTGGCTGAAAGAAGCTTGCTGAGAACCTTGGAAGGTGGTTGCAGCGTACCAATAGGCGTGGAGACCGAATGGGTTGAGAAAGGCAAGCTGCTGATGAAGTCAATTGTTGTTAGCTTGGATGGGGAGGACGCCGTAGAAGCGGAGACTCTCGCCGAGGTCCTTACGGAGAAGGAAGCCGAGGAGTTTGGCTTGGCCGTGGCTCAGGATCTGATTGCCAAGGGTGCATCCAAGATTTTGGAGGCAATCAATCTCACCAAAGATGTGGTCGTGGATGGGCCGGCGGCATAGATTGGTCATCAATGTAGATAATCTCACCAAAGATGTGAAGGCATAGCGTTGCAGAACAGAGCTTGTGATTCAATGTCACCAAGACGTCACACTTCCAATGAATAAAATCTACCCAATTCCAAAGTCGAAAACTCTTTGTATTATCGACAGTTCAACAGATGTACACTAATCTACCCAAAGTCATTTCCCTATTTATTCCGAAGCCGAAAACTCCTTGTATGCAGCCGCATCCATCAGCCCCTCCAAATCCTTAATTCCCTGCTCTCCAATCTCAACCTTTGCAATCCATCCGCCGCCGGCACCAATATCCTCTGGTGCGTTGTTGATGGTTCCTGGCTTCTCCTCCAAAATGTTGTTGACCTCTGTGATTGTGCAGGTGATCGGGGAGTTGATGTCCGATGCAGACTTGACCGACTCGACGGCTCCGATGGTATCGCCGGCCTCAACCTCCATTGGAAGAGTTGGGAGCTCGACGTAAACTACATCGCCAAGGGCGTGCGCTGCGTAATCCGAGATTCCCAAGGTTCCAGTCTTTCCATCCTCCGACAGCTCAACCCATTCGTGCTCAGTGGTGAACTTCTTTGCTTGTCCTAGAATTGTGAGCTTCAATCGACGCACTGTAGGACTCAACTAACCTGCGCTTCGTGCGGAGAATGAGCGAATGGCAAAGTTCTGGGTGCGAACTCCAGAACTGGTGCGGGCAGCAAACCTCGTGGCCACTGGGCGGAGGGATCTCATGATTGAAGCCATTTTGGACGAGTATGAAAAACTACAACGTTGCGATGACGACGATGTGGCGGCAAAATGAGTGAACCGTCGAACAAGAAGTAGAGATCAATTGATCAGAGGGATATTTATTGTATGTGAGGATTGTGTATATAAATGGCGACTATTCCAAGAAATATATCAATATCTCTCCGCCAATGTCGGAGTTCATCCCCGACGGGTCGGATTGGCGCGTCTAATTGGCTTTTGCCGACCAAGTATGACGCGGGTTGGCCCTAAACAACAACCCGATGGCTGATCGCGAAAGTACCGAGGGGGGAACACTTTAATATGCACGTGTGTCGCGTGTATCGCGTTTACCTTGCCAGCTGAACTTCCGCGTAACAGGAACAGGATTGGGCCAGGCGTTTGTACCGCGACTGTCAACAAAACGAAGCGCAACAACAGTCAAACTCGTCACCCAACATCTCATCTCATCACCCTCATGGTCTCCGAATAGAGCCCCTAACACTTCGGTGACAACCCTAAGACCCTGTGGAACAACACCCAATCACTCCCCAACCACTCGCCCGTCAATCTGGATTCATCAACTCTCTCTGCTGGGTCGCCAGCTCAATATCACGACGCCGTTGACACTATGGGCCACGATCTCTACCAAACGGCTCGGGAGCCTCAACAACCCGAGCAGCAAGACGACTCCATGGGGGGTCTCGAGCAATCGCAGACACCAACACCACAGTCCGGTCATGAAGTTCGACACCAACAATCCCAGTCTGACCCTTCCAGCCATGAATTTCGGCACCAACAATCCCAATCCGACCCTTCCGCATTCCAGTCATCGTATCAACCTCAACAACAGCCCTATGAACAGCAAATGAATGTCGATCCTGGCGAACCTCGCTTCCCTGTTCCACAGGCACCAGCAAACACCATCCCGCGCCCTACTTCTGGCCTCTCTGGCGGTGGGGACCGGTATGGGAATGTGGGAACCACCTACCAGGAACAAAACTCTCGCGGTTCATCGACCGCTGCGACAGATACGGGCCGGAACAAGAACAGCGTGGTGATCAAGGTTGGAATGGTTGGGGATGCACAGATTGGCAAGACCTCTCTCATGGTGAAGTATGTCGAAGGCTCCTGGGATGAGGACTACATCCAGACGCTGGGTGTGAACTTTATGGAGAAGACGATTTCAATCCGCAACACAGAGATTACCTTCTCGATTTGGGATTTGGGAGGCCAGCGAGAGTTCGTAAACATGTTACCCCTGGTGTGTAACGACGCCGTGGCAATTTTGTTTATGTTCGACTTGACAAGGAAGAGCACGCTGAACAGCATTAAGGAGTGGTATCGTCAGGGTCGAGGCTTCAACAAGACGGCAATTCCGTTCTTGGTTGGAACAAAGTACGACCACTTTGTCAACTTCCCTAGAGAGGACCAAGAGGAGATCTCTAACCAGGTTTGTTTCCTCCAATGCATGTATGTACCCTATCTAACCGCAAACAGGCCCGTCGTTTTGCAAAGGCAATGCGGGCAAGTCTCATCTTCAGCAGCACAAGTCACAGCATCAATGTTCAGAAGGTAAGTCCGCCTTGACACCTCTCGGCGATCAGCGCTAATTTGTACAGATCTTCAAAATCGTTCTTTCCAAGGCATTCGACCTAAAGTGCACCATCCCCGAAATTGAGAATATTGGCGAGCCGCTCCTCATCTACCAATCAGTCGGTTGAATGACCCGGTAAACTGGCGAAGAGACGATTGGATGCGTGAAATGGCTTTATCATGGCTGAAACGACCCGATATACGAAGGGATGAGGAACGAGGAGCATGATTTATGGCTAACTGGCTTATTCTGACCCTATGGATGCTCTGGAAATAGTTGACAAAAAATAGTAAGTCACGGGGATGGATGTAAAACGCGTCTCTCTCTGGATAATGTTTTTCTGTACTCTACGGCGAGCAAGGGCGCATTGTCCAAGGAGTTTTAGCTAGTCCAGCAATATAGGGGATAGCTCGGGTTATTGCGTGGTCCATTGGGATGTAACAGTAATCACAAATCTCAGCGAGAGAATACATCAGTATGTTCCATTGTCTGGCAATCATTGTGCATTTATAAAGAATGAAACCCCATCTAGCTTGCCAAAGTTTTCTCCCCTTCGCTGCCTTGTTGCAAGCCTTCTCGGGTGCAATTATACACGCAGCCTACGGTTTCGCCTTGGCTGCCTCTGCCGCGGCACGTCTTTTACGATTCCTTCTATTTCGAGATTTCTTCGAGCTTTGCCTCATAGCCCTTGGGTTTTTATCTTTGTCCGTCCTTTGCGGAGTAGAGTCCGGTGAGTCAATAGCGGCCTTGGGGGCATGATCTTTCACTACAGTATTCGAAGGGCTGGCAGCCGTCGTTGGCTCGTCAGACTGTGTCACGGTTTCGACGGCCATGGTCTCGACAGACTGTGTCACAGTTTCGACGACTGTGGGCTCACCAGGCTGTGCCGTGGTTTCAGCGGCTGTGGCGTCCGGTATACTACAGCTTTCCTGGCCATGGGGATTACCAGCTTCGCCAGCAATTTCAGGCGTCAACGACACTACCGCATGACCCTCATCCACGGTCTCATGTGCGACATGGTATACATTCGACATGTGTTGCTCCGCAGAGATGAAGTCGCAGTCATCGGATAGCAAATCCTTATCAGGCGCCCTCAAGTCGACTACTTCATGGCTGGTTGGAACAGTCTCTAGAGAGCTTACTTCGATCCAATCATCGGAAATGCTATCAAGAGCTTTTGAGGTGGAGTCAGCAAAATCGGTGACAGAGGATTCGCCATGTTGCAGCCTATATGCAGTCTCAGTAGTCCTGCCATATTCAGCAACAGGTCTGTTGACGCCTTCTATAGTACCTCCCACGACATCATAATTCACGTTGTCAGACAGATCTAGGCAACCCTTCGGCGGACTGTCCACAACTACACCTGCTTCCACAACATCTGAGCCTCTCGAGACCTCTATGATACTCTTGAACGAATCATTTGACGGTTCGTTGGACCGTTGTATCGACATATTGGGCGAATCTTTGGTCCATCCTGTCGGAATATTCAAAAACTTATCAACGTCAACCAGGTATCTTATCAAAGACTCAGCCCCTCCGAGGGACCTGGGGGCCTTCGCGCCATCGTCTTGGCTTGTTACTTCCAATGTGGACTTTGGCGCCTGGACATTAGAGCTGTCATCCACCATTTCAGAGGGGCTAATGGGGAAGCGCCGGAGTACCGGTGTTGGTGTTGATAGTTGAGCAAATAATTCTTCGCCATGCATCTGATCTCCACATTTCCCACCGAGGCCTTGTCCTTGGGCAGCCTCCGCCTATCGAATATCCAAAACACAATTGCACTCAGCCGCATTCCCGTCATCTTCGTCAACGCTTTCAAGTCTACCTGCAACACCGTCCAATGCGGCTATCTGAGTGCCATTGGGCTCCGGCGTCAATGGACGAGACCGGGAAAAATCCGAAAGCCGATGATGTTGCGGCCTATCCTCGTGCCCGTAATATACAATGACAGATTCATCAGCTCTGGCCTCACTACGACCTTGACGAAGGGAGGAACCCGAGTAAATGGAGCCCAAGGCGAAAGACTTTACCCCGACATCCGAACGGATAGATGGACTAAAGTCCTCACTCTTTGCCTCCTCTTTTATTGTGCCAAACCCTACTAGCATCTCCACTATCCCATCAGTTTCCTTTCCTTTCGACCTGTAGCTCAGGAAATTAGGTGATGGGTATCTAACTGGTGAAACCAGAGCAGCCGGACGGGCCGGGTTTGTGGCACTCCTTTGAGGGAGTTTTGAGTCGCTCGACCTTCCTCCGAGATCTACCGAGCTACTCCTCCTTGTGATTGGATTCAAGGCAGAACCTATGGGCGATGATTTCCTCACTGTCAATTTGCGAGGACTGTGGCCCGATTGCCGAGACTTATTATGGGAAGCTACACCTTCATTTGAGTTTTGCGGATGTTCTTGGTGGCCAACATTTTGTAGGAGCGGCTCATTGATATTTGCTTCTTGCTCTCCAGGGCTGGGAGTAGAAACTCGAGGTACGGTTTCAATCTTGTGGCCACTTACAGCCACTGGCCTGAAGACTTCTGGCACCTCCTCAAACAAATTCGATGTGGAATATCTCATCTGCTGTTGTTGGCCAGGCTGTCTATTGATCTCGGTTCCCTTTCGTTCCAAAAGAATCCTTTCCTCGCGAGCCACAATCTCCCACTCATCCTGCATGAGAGTGCACCTCGAACAAAATAGAGACTGGACGCAGTCCCCCCCAGCGGTACCATCGATATTATACGTGGCTCGAATACGAGAGTGCTGTAGCATCACTATAAACCCTGATGATACTATCAGTACTTCCAAAGCCAGCTGCTTAGACAGGCTACTCACAATCAAATCCGACGCAACACATTATCATCCCAAACATCCAACACGGCCCATTGCAAATGTCTTGCCGTGATAAATCCAGAGGGTCTTCCCCTTCGGTCATCTGCTTGAGTCGGTATTGAGTCTTGCCGTAAAGAACACATGGAAGACAGGAGCCTGTGCACAGTGTGGTAATGTCGTGCTTCCTTGGCCGGAAGAGCTTTGTTATCCAAGGGCCAGGCTTGCGGCGGGCAAACCCATTGTAGGCAGTATTACCCCAGCTTGACACCTGCTGGAAGTACCGCGGGCGGTCATAGTAGGGCCCGGTCTCAACGTCAGTAGTGATGGTATTGAGCGGGTATGATAGTGAAGGGCGGTGGGTAATGGGAGACAAGAGATTGTCCATCTCTTGGGCCTATCCAAAAAGAGCCGATAGTCGTACTGGCACGTAGGACGGCTTTCAACTACCATGAAATAATAAAGATATCGCTTTTGGAGCATGAAGCAATGTGCAGGATAGAATATGTTGATGAGCTGTAGTTGGCAGTAATTAGAATAGGCCATAACAGTGGGTATGCCATCTACCACATCTATGGAAGGAACGATTGTTGAACATAACCGGAAGTTACGACAGAGATGCAAAAAAAAATAGGAAGGCAAGTGCGAGGGAGAGAAGTAACCCTGTCACTCTCGCATGTATTAACGTGAACGTTGAGTTCTAGCAGCATCATCCCAGTGGCGATGTGCTTCTGACGCATCTCAAATTCCACAGCGCAAGTATCACGAATTTGACAAGCATGTGAGAGCGAAACAGAACCTCAAGCGCATCTTTGTTTGCCACCAGCTTTCCAGCACACATGATTCAAATATGAGTTATACAATATGTACAAGGAATAGACCGACGCCAAGTGACGATGCCACAAACCTTCAATGCCCTCGATCGGTCTCCTTGCTTCTGGAGGATGGCCAACTTTATCTATAAGCCAAGACTACCTGACGAAACGATTAGTTGGAAGGCTTGGACACATCGACGGTATCCTTCGACTTCGATGTCTCTGGGGTTCCTTCGGCCTTTTGGCTGACATCAGAGTCTCCGCCAACATCCGTGGAGTGCTTGGCGTCCGTAGTTGGCTATATAGCTTAGTACATATTAGAGGAGCATGTGTGGATCTGTAAATACCTCTTCGGTGGCCTCAGTGGTGTCCTTTGCCTCGTCCTCCGACTTGGAAGCATCGGCGCTCGGCTTCTCCTCCTCACTGTCGGTGGTGGAAGCCTCTGCCTCTGCCTTTGGCTCCTCCTCCTTGGATTCCACTTCCTTGGATCCCTCTTCCTTGGGCGCTGCATCCTTGGTCTCCTCTTCCTTGGCCTCCTCCTCAGCCTCGGCCTCGGGCTCCGCGTGTGCCTCTATCTTGTGAGGAACGTGAAGGTGGTGAGCTTCTTCGGGAGATGACTTGAGAAGGTACCAGCAAGCAGGGACGGTGACTGCGACAGCTCCGGCAGCCCTGTGATCAAATTTTGTCAGCTTTCCATTCCCCACGAAGCTCTGATTTTACAGCGAGTAGCTTACCATGGCAGGTCACTGCTAGCCTCTGGCCCATGGCCACTGGAGTATCCCCGTCTGGCCGAGTGGCGCACCAATTGAGCTCTTGCGCCACCAACGGAAAGACGTGCGGAGCGAAGAGCTCCAAAGGCGGATCTTGCGAAAGACATTGTCGGAGAGATTGAAGCAATTGAGCTATTAACAAGTTCCTAAAGTAGATATTAGCATCGATTGATTGTCACATGCAAGTTAAGACGGACTTTACTGGATTTGTTCACGTCGTGGACTCGATTGAGCTGTGACGAGGAAAGAGGCCGGGAGGACGAGGGAACATAACCGGCACGGCATCGGAACATTGTAGTTCCTGACGGATCATCACATCCCACGTTGGAGCTCCACCGCCCGGTTTCCCCCCACTACGACATGCTTCGGGGGTCTTCGCTCTCCTACCACATCCACTCTACGCCATTTTCTGCATTTTAACCTCACTTCTTCACCTTGGTGTCGCTCAGGAACTGGTTAGATTTTGCCAGACCTACTCGTGAACACAAACACTAGTGAGTGTGAGTTTGTTCACGGTGCATGGTTGCGTTGGTCCCTTGCAGACCAATGCGAAGTTTGGCTGAGGCAACCACTCGTTCACAGCTCCATCTTCAACCGCTGTAACATTTACAGCCTCCTTACAAGCTCCATAGGATCTTGTGACCTCAAGTCAAGCTACCATCATGTCGAGCACTATTCCAGCAAACCCAAACGCACAGACCGTGGCAGCATTATTGCCCAAGCTCCAAGATGCGGACCCGGATTATCGATACATGTCGCTGAACGATCTATTCCAGGTCCTCACCATAGGTCGCCCAGATTTCTTATACAACGACTACAACACCGCCGCCAGAGCAGTAGATGGCATCATCAAAACGTTAGATGACCAGAATGGCGAAGTTCAGAACTTGGCTATCAAATGGTGAGATCTTCCCCCAAACACATATATCCACCCTAACACTATTGGCAGCCTTGCGCCCCTCGTCACGAAAATCCCAAACACAATACTGGCACCTCTTATCGAGAAGCTCTCCAACCTCACCACCGAGAATTCCGTCGACAACTCCATCCCTGCCACGGCCCTTCGCATGGTCGTCATTACCCTCCCTCGCCCAGTCCCAGGTGTGGCTCCAACAAAAGAAGTCATCGAAGCATATACTGCAATGAGCCGTGTTCTCATCCCCAGGCTGATTGGGCATCTTGTTGTTGCCCCATCTGCGCGTTCGAACCTCGCATCTCCGCCTGGGATGCTTCAGATCGGCTCCAATAAGGAGGTGGACGCTGAGGCAGTAGACGTTTTGATCGAAGTTGCCAGGTGCTTTGGCCCCATGTTGCAGCAGCCTGAAGTTGCGGCGTTGCAAGAGGCAATCGTTGGAATAATTGAGAATGCAAAGGCCAGCTCGGTCGTCAAGAAACGCGCCGTCGTGGCCATTTCTATTCTGGCGGTTTACCTTTCGAACAACTCTCTCAGTGCCTTTATTTCGCATCTTATTGAGAGCTTCCGCAATGTGCACTTGACCCCAATCCAGCGACGACTATACATCACCATCCTCGGCTCGATGGCTCGGTCGATTCCCCTCCGCTTCGGTCCTTACCTCAAAGGCATTGCTCCATTCGTCCTGTCTGCGCTGAGCCAGCAAGAGCTCGATGACCAGCTCGAAGATGCAGCCGAGGATGGCGAGCCAAACCCAGAAATTGACGATGTCAGGGAGGCCGCGCTTGTGGCTCTCGAGGCATTCATCTCCTCTTGTGGCAACGAGATGCGATCGTACACTGAAGAGATAATTTCTTCGGCCATCCGCTTCCTTAAATACGACCCCAATTATGTCGATGACGATGAGGATGATGAGGAGATGGGCGGAACTCAGTCCAACGATGACGAGGATAGCATTGGTGGCGACGATGATTTTGAAGACGATGACGCCGGTTTTGACGACGACGACGACGATGCAAGCTGGAAAGTTCGGCGTTGCGCCTCCAAGGTCCTCTACACTCTGATCGGAACGAGAGCTAGCGGAGACCTTCTCGAAGACGGGACATTGTACTCGCAAGTTGCACCGGTGCTGATTAGCCGGTTTAATGAGAGGGAACAGAACGTTCGATTAGAGGTCATTTCGGCCACGGCCTTACTCATTCGAAAGACTGGAGAAGGCACGGCCGCTCTGCAGACTAGCGAAGGTAATCTGGACTACATGTCCCAGCCGACGAGCCGTAAACGTAGACGGGACAGCTCGATAACCTTTGATACCAAGCCCCTGATTACACAGTCAGCTGGGCTTACCTCCCCCATCATCGAACCTCTCCCTCCATCTGGGCCGAGAGCGGACCTGTCCAGGCTCAGCCCAACATTGGTCAAGGCAGTGGCGAAGCAATTAAAGGGCTCTTCTATTCCTACAAAGCAAGCTGTCATCAATCTTCTCGCGAATCTTGTGTCTGTCCAGCATGGTGGCCTTTCAGAGTACTTTTCTCAGCTTGTCGATCCTGTAGTTGATGCCATCAAGGGCACAGGTGCTTCTTCCGCGCCGTCTTCTGGCGTAATCACTACGGGCTCTGCTTCGGCAACAGTCAGCACACTGCGAGTCTCTGCTCTCAAGCTCATAAGCGACCTTTGCGAGACACACTCTTCCAGTGTCCTTCAGCCCTTCCTCCCAAAGATCGTTCCGGGAGTGGTGTCTGCTGTCAAAGATCGGTACTACAAGATTTCAGCAGAAGCCATTGTGACGGTTGAGCAGCTCGTAAAGGCTTTGACGCCGCCTCGGTCGCGCATGGTCGGAGCCAAACATCAAACGGATATACAGAATCTCTACGATGTCATCATAAACCGCGTTTCTTCCAACGATGCCGACTTGGAGGTTCGCTCTCGCGCTATCCACGCTCTCGGTATCTTACTTGCGCGCACTACCAGTGGCGAGGGCGCCAAGTTGCTCTCCCAAGATGATAGGAATGAGGCTTTACAGCTGCTAAAGGACAGGTTGAAGAACGAGACTACCAGAATTGCATCGGTACGCGCTATCGATACCGTTGCTGCTCTGAGCACCGGCAAGGATCAGTTGAAGCCAGATTGGGTTCGAGAAGTATCCTTGGAGCTGGCAGCCCAGCTTCGAAAGGCCGACCGCTCTCTTCGTGGCGCAAGCTTGGCTGCCCTCAAAAACTTGATTGTCACGCCGGCGGCGAGAAATAGCATGGATCATGCCACTATAAGTGATCTAGTTGCATCTCTCTTGCCTCTGTTGAACACGAACGATCTCCACCTATTAGGTCCTGCTCTGCTTGTCACTGCCTATTTGGTTGAGGATGATGCCAAGACTGTCGTGTCTCCTGGGCTGAACAAGGCTCTTTGTGACCTTCTGATGACGCCTCTGGGAGGAGCCGTCCTCGATGCCTTGCTCGTACTGGTCAAGAACATTGCCGGCAAAGGTTCCGGTCAACCTCTGATGAGCGGCCTCCTTCAAGAGGTCAGTATAAATGGAGATCCAACCGTCGTTGGCAAAGTCATCGGCACACTTCTCGTATATGGAGGCCCTTCTGTTGGCATCACTATAGATATGTTCATCCAAGAACTTGATGGAAGCTCCGACGATACCCGAAAGAGCCTGGCGTTGTCTGTCTTGGGCGAGGCAACTCTTCGTATGGGGCCAAATTCGCCGTTGAAACCTGAAACTTTCATGTCTCATTTCACATCTGAATACACAAAACTTCCGCTTGCTGCAGCGGTCGCACTAGGACGTGCTGGGGCTGGAAATACCGCGTTGTATCTGCCTGCCATCCTTAACAAGATGAACGAAGGGGGGAATACGCAGTACCTTTTACTCCATTCTATCAAGGAGATTTTGCTAGAGGCTGGGAGCAATTCTATGGATATTGGTTCTCAGTCAAAGGCCATTTGGGATAGATTAACTCTCGCCTCCCAGGTGGAGGATAACAAAGCAGTTGGCGCCGAGTGCATTGGAAGATTGGCCATTCTCGACCCGAAGTTGTACATGCCAAAGCTCCAGGTATGTATAAGTCATCAACCCATAGTTCCCGCACTAACTCTCAGTAGGCCTACCTTCAAGACCCCTCTCCATCCATCCGAGCCATGGGTATACAGGCCATCCGTTACACCCTACCAGATAGCGATGAGGCCTTCGATGCCATCTTGAAGCACTCGCTGATTGACATGCTTACGACAATGCTCAACGATACTGAACTCGACAATAGGAGGCTAGCTTTGACAACCCTCAATTCTGCTGCGCACAACAAGTCAGATATACTTCTTCCGCGCCTGGGACAATTAATGCCGCTGGTGATGAAAGCTTCCGTCATACAACCAGAGCTGATTCGAGAGGTCATGATGGGCCCATTTAAGCATAAGGTGGACGACGGCCTAGAAGTCCGCAAAAGTGCATACGAGACTCTCTACGCGCTTATGGAGACTTCCTTCTCGCGCATCAATATCCTGGATTTTTATGACAGGGTCATCACCGGGTTAAACGACGAGCATGACATCCGCTCTTTGTGCAACCTGATGCTTACTAAGTTGGTTGTATTGGATTCGGAGGAGACTGCCAGAAGGCTCGACTCGATTGCAGAATGCTTCCGAACGATCCTTTCCACCAAGTTGAAGGACAATGCTGTGAAGCAGGAGATTGAGAAGCAAGATGAGGCCCGCAAGGGGGTTCTACGCGTTAGTCTCCTGTTGCACAATGCCATTCCAGCGGCGTCTTCAAACATGGGCATAGCAACCGGCCAACACCAGACATGGCGAACGTTTTGGGAGTGGGTGGAGAAAGATTACGAGCCACAGCTTCGCCACATACGTGATGAGGGGCGTGACGCTGGCCCTACTTATTAGTTTCGGCGGCTTATCTGCTATGAATTTGATGAGACATGAACTCAACGAAGATACCACAATACAAGATTGGTATAGACATCCGGTGTTGTTTGTTGATTGATGCAGTACCTATAATTTCGTGACAGTATTCTATGATGGCTAGGCTTACTCATCAATCGGTGTAATGCTTCGATCCGTCCTACCCACCTCACCCTCCATGGGAAAGTTGATTCGGGTCGTCACAAGTATTAAATTACAATAGAAATTACTTCGAAGATAAGTACGTTTCATTGATGCTTGTGTATATACTTAAGGACGATCCACCTCCTAATGTACCCCTTCTGGCATCATCCCAGTCTTTGAAAACAAGACCAACGGCATCCATAACACGAAGTAGCAATCTCGGGAGCCTAGAGTGGGCAAAAAAAAGCATAGGCGCCAAACACCATGACGGCCCAGAATATTTTTTTCTACTGGGTAAGGTCAGAGAAGCACAAATGGTGGAGCGGTCACAGAGCGGAGTGCAATATCAGACGCATAGAGTGGGCGAAAACAGCATAGGCGTCAAATACCATGACGGCCCAGGACAGCCTCCAGGCGGCCGATCCTCAAATCCAGGAGGCAAAAAAGGCACGGCAAGGTCTGCTTCCTGGCATAACAGCAGCATAAGTCCTGTTCCATGGCAGACGAGGTCTCTCGTTCACTCGGCCCAGTCGTCGTTCTGCCATGCTTCGTCCCGATCCTTGTCTTCCTTCAGCCTCTGTTCACGTTCTCTACGTCTGGCTAACCTATACTCTGGGTCGTGAACAGCATTAGTAATAACCTCTTCTTCAGCCTCGTGGACGGTATCAAGCTGAAGATTCGGCACGACCTGCGCCGAGTAGTATCGAGGGGTGTTGTCATCGTGGGTGCCCGCTGTATCGATCATACCCGCGGCAACCTGGTCCATAAGCTGATTGAAGCGGCGATCCTCGCGAGCCTTGCACCTGGTAGTTTGGGATTCAAGGTGCTGGGTTATAGCAGAGGCGCTGTTGAATTGGTTGAAACAGAATGGGCACGAATAAAGATCGGTGAGATGGGCGTTGGACTTCAGGTGCATGTAGAGCCCTTCGGCGGAGTTTAGTAGCTTTCTGGGTGCAGTTATTAGTCATTATGATGCAGTAGATGGAAATGTGACAACTTACGTGCAACCGGCGAAAGCACACTTGTACTTTTTGCTGTAAGGGTTCCTATACTGTTCCAAACTGAAACCAGGTTGGTCTGGATTGTACTGATGGTAATATTTAGGGGCTGGTTTTTCAGGGATCGGCTCGCTAGCTTGGGCTGCTAAATGTGGCTCGCCCAGTTTGAGTTCTTGAAAAGGCTGCAGAATATTCGAGGGCTTTGATAGTGTGCCAAGGTCAAGTCCGGCCTGTGCAAGCACTGGAGACCGAAGGTTCGGTGGAAGGTTTGATGCGTTAGAGTTATCGGGAACAGGGCCTGATGATATCAAAGGACGCGCTGCTGGTGGGGAAATCTCCAGTACTTCCTTTCCCCAAGGAACATTCTCGTTCCGCACGCTATTATTCCCAGGACCTCCAGCTGCAATACTGCATGGTTTGAGTCCAGTTAGGTCCAACCAGGCGCGCTTCGGAGCTCTTGCATTCGGTGACATCTCAATCAAATCAACTTCGGCTTTGCCATTCGTGGGAGAATTCGTGGGAGAATTCATGCCCGTAGGTTTCTCAGGGGTGGAAACGTTATCTGTCGAACCCTGGTCATTCTTTTTAAGGGGCAAAGCCGGGAAAGTTCTGTTGGACTCTTCGTACTCCGCTTCCTCCCTTGGGGTTTCGAAATCAGTCATCAAGTCCCTTGGTGGAACAACTCGGCTTGCAGGAGCTGGGAAAGCTTTGGGAACTTCACATATAACTCTACCTACAACGGCGGCATGGGCTTTGTTGGAGTTGTCACCAGTCGTGGCAGTGGTTCGCTTCTTAGGTATGCCCATCTTCTTAGGTATGCCCATCTTCTTGTAATATTCCTCATTCGCATCTCGAATCTTCTCAAACGCCAGTTTCCGGAAGACGGGGCAGCCGTCTATCTCAACGTGCTGGACCAAACTTCCGCATCGAGTGAATTCCTTGTGGCATCCAGTACACGTGAGCTCTTGATCCGCTTGATGAGCCTGAAGCTGTAAGTATGGTGATAGAAGAGCTAGGTGAGGAGTAAACCTGGCGTTGATGGCTCTGCTTGCCCTCCTCAGACCGAAATTCCTGCCCGCAAGTAGCACAAGCGTGTGGATGATTGCCGCTTGTGATCAGATGTCTTATATAATCTTTCCAGTCGTTAAACTGCTGGCCACATGGAATGCAGACCTCGGATTGCTGCGTAGGACTCGCCATGGCAGTTGAGGTGAGATTTGACGTGATGTGATGTGTTTTTTGACAAAGAAGATGGTCGGAGCAGTTGAGTTTGATGTCAATATAAGATCGTGGCAAAGATGATTGGAGCAATCGAGGTGGTGTGAATATAAGATCGTGACAAAAGAGAGAGAGATCTGTGAAAATGAAGAAAGAGAAGTAACTTGGGAATCTGAAATCGTTCAGAGATAGAAGTTAAGCGCGACGACTCTCTTAAGAACTAGGCTTTCGCCTGTATTGTGGCACAAATTCACATGGGAGCTTGTTACCCATATACTATTCCACAGGCTCTAATATTCCCCAGGCTCCGATAGGCCATTCACCACAAAGAAATTGTCGTAAGCCCGAAATGGATTCAGCCTCAAGCTTTAATGTTTCTCTCGCCCCATGCTTGCTGCAGAGGTTGCTCGATATCAGTGCTCGTTGCGCCTTGGTTCAGCTGCACGTCAACCGGAACGCCAAAGTGTCGAAGCCGTTTACAATTGGTCTTATTGCTTGAAAGCTCAGAGTACGAACAGCTGTATGAACTAATATATAGAAGGGCTAAACATGTTGGGGATTGAGGCTGGGCAAGCAGTGGCATTCCACATCTTTCAACAAAAGAGCCCTTCAGAGACATAGAACGGGGCAGGATGTGTGCGAACTAACACAACTAACACTGGTATATGCAGATGCTACTACATGAAAGCTCGTGACGGGATTTCAACGTCGACAAGACAAGATATTGGAAGGGAGCTCAAAGTTGAAACTACTCAGTCTGGTGGTCAAAAGCTTAGCCTTCATTAACAAGCCGAAAAATAGGCCCCGATTCAATCAGTGAGAATGGAAAGAGATTTTGTTATCAATCTCTGGCGTCAGAAAGCCCATAACTACCAGGTTGTAGAGCAAAGAGTCGTTGATTGTTGTATATCTTCGTCGTCTATCGCCATCGAAATTGGGATATATGGTAGCCTCGTCGCAAGTGCACGTCTGGCTGGGGTTCAGGAAGAATGATACACCGAGGTCAGTCAGTAAGGCTGCGCCTCCTGAGGCTTACATGGCAGCTGCCACCTCAACTTCCCTTCTCATGTCCACGAGCACGCACTCGTGCCCCAATCAACAAAACCTGATCCAAATATACTCACTATGCTGTGCGGTAGTGCTTGCGGTAACAAGACTTGCGGTAACAAGATGTGATGGACGAAATCTCAGAACCTCCCAGCAGTCTACGATCTTTCCCAAACATGGCGGGCGCTCGCAAACTGATCCGGAAGTGCGAACGTTATTGCTGCATGACCTTCACCTACTTTCCTCTCGCCTTTGTCTACAGCATTACGACCTGGGCAGTGTGGGTTGAGGCATCGATAGGTTTTAATCCGTCCCAGAGCCCCTGGATAGGTTAGTCTTTTGGACCCTCAACCACAAAGGTTTAATTGCTGACGCAAGGCAGGGTCGGGAACCTCGTTTCTCGGCATCGTCCTCTACATCCTTCTCAACTGGTCGTATACCACGGCCGTCTTCACTTCTCCCGGATCGACTACCGACCTCCATAATGGCTATTCCTCACTTCCCACCCAAGCGGCCCCTGCTGCCACCTCCTTCACGGTCAAATCAACGGGTGAGCTCCGCTTCTGTAAGAAGTGTCAGGCACGGAAGCCCGACCGCGCCCATCACTGCTCGACGTGCAACCGCTGCGTACTTAAGATGGACCACCACTGCCCCTGGCTCGCAACTTGCGTTGGGCTAAGGAACTACAAGGCTTTCCTGCTTTTCCTGTCCTACACGACAATCTTCTGTTTCGTCTGCTTTGGAGTGAGCGCAACCTGGGTGTGGACCGAGATTTTGCGTGATGGGCAGTACGAGGATAACTTAACCCCGGTAAATTATATGATGCTTGCTGTTATTTCAGGGATGATCGGGCTTGTTCTTGCATTCTTCACGGGCTGGCACATCATGCTCGCGAGTCGCGGGCAAACCACAATTGAGTGCCTTGAAAAGACCAGATATCTGTCGCCCGTTCGGCGTGCGATGCAGCACCAACACATTGAACAACACCGCTCTCATGAGCCGCCGAGCTACGGACAACAGCTACGCGATATACACACCAACGCTCTACCAGGCGTGACTCGGCCTGAAGAGGGCGCCACGCCACCTGCGGAAACCCGATATAGGACATATGAGGACCTCGAGCGTCAGCGGGCTCGGGATAGGTACCAATCATACCTCGATGAGCAAGACGCAGCGAAGCTCCCCAACGCGTTTGACCTCGGCTGGCGGCGCAACTTGTATGTTTTGTTCGGGCCAAAGAGATTGCTCTGGTTCGTACCAATCTGTAACAGCGTCGGTGATGGCTGGAGCTGGGAGCCATCTCCGAAATGGATTGCAACACGAGAACGCATCCGCAAAGAGCGTGACGAACAATTAGAACGGGAACGCAATGCTGGGTGGGGGACGGCGAGTGGGGGTTTCGAGGGGGAGCCAGAGCCTGTGCAGATCACGCGGCACTACCTCAACGCGCCGTCGCCGACAACATCGGCGGGGCAGCGCAGCCCTAGCAAAGCCGACAGAGTACTTGGCAGAGATCCGGGCAGTTTTCTCGAGGAGCCCGACGATGGGCATAATATGCGGATGGAGAACCTGAATCGGAATAGAATTGGCAAGGACGACGATGATTATGATACGAGCAGTGATGAAATGGAGACGCCTCGGCCTGGGCTGGTCCAACACTTCAGTGGGTTCGGCACGCAGCGAACATTCGGAGGGATGAAAATGGGCCTTGGCCAAGCAAGGAAGCCAGAGGGAGACGAGGAGGATGGAGATAGTGTGGATTGAAAAATAGGATCGGGTGTTGGATTTGTATTGATACTGCATGCCAGAAGGGCATTTATGACGTTTCATGAGCGCGATCAACCTGAGCGTTTCAGAGGCTTCTGGAGTTTAATCGGCATGGGCCATGGTAAAAGGTGGATTTCTGTATTTTGTACTTTGATATGGTCGTTATATCTAGAAACCTTCCAGCGTGAGCCAAGAGCTCGGATGCATTAATTTCATCGCCCCATCTCTGACCTTCCAGTGAATGTGTGAAAAAGCCGCTGTTCAATTTACACCTTCCAAGAATTATATTGTAACGTGTTCGTCATTATTTTAATATTTTTTATAGTCGGCTAGAATATTGGTAGGGATTAATGTGCCTGAGCTCCAGTAATAAATAAATTCGAGGCTCCAAGGTTACACACGCAATCCGCAGTCATCACGTTCACATCCGAGGTTTGCGGTGGCAGCCGTTGGGGCACCTATATTCCACCTGCACTACAGTCTATATCTATGATGGCCTCATCCGGCCGAACCCATCGCCGTGTCAGGTCTTTCTGCCCAACCCCAGGTCACAATGCCCGGCTCGTCAGCCTATCCCACATCCATCCCTCCCCACCGCTCTGTATAAACGCCGCCTCTAGCGACTCGGCGTTCTATCCGCCTATCTCCGGAGGAGAAACCGTATTGCAATGCTCTGCACGCCTGACTTTCCCGCCCACCCAAGTAAAAAAAAAAACTCCGACGCAATGCTATCACCGGGCCATGCTAAAAGATGCACAAAGTTCGCCTGTGGCAGCTGTGCTGTTGCACAAGACGATCAGACTCTGACATGTCGTCAAGTCTGTAGTGTATTATAAACTTATAATGAAAAGTTGTATTCTATTCGACTTTTGTTTTCATCGAAACCAATTTCGCTGACTCGCTTGGGCGAGTTCAACACGAAGAGGATTAATCAGGCCAACGGGTGGAAGGTTGGCTGAGGGAGTGAAGGATAGTGTTGGTAAATCGGATTAGCAACGTATTCCGGCACCACCCCCGAACGGTAGTCATTTCGCTTGCCTAAAGGCTGATAGTGCATCTGATCGATGCCCGGTTGGAAATGCTGATAACTGGACTGGGGTGGTGGGTAGAGAAGTGTATTCGGAAGTCGAATCGGCTTATATGGCGAGTTTCGCTGCTGGAGGAAGATCGAAGGAGAGTTGAGGTCGTGCACAGCGCTGGGGAAGATGCCAGAGATGGGCGATGAGTTCATCGAATGCACGCCAATCGACCGAGGGCTGTGTCGCCGTGAGGGAGTGCCGTGGTTTGAGCCTGGCAGGCTGTAGGGCTGTTGAGTCTGCGGTGGCATGACTGAAGAAGGAACATTTATCTGAGGGTTAGGAGCCCAGCTTGGAGTCGCAGGAAAGACTTGCGACATGGCTCGGCCGTTCAACGGAGGCAAAGGTGGAAGTGTTTGGGCGAATGTTGGGTAACCTGGGCCAGAGCTTGTCGAAATCGACAACTGTGGCACTGGCAGCCTTGGTGCCTGCTGCCGTGGGGCAGTGATTTGCGAATTCGGGACCATGACGGCAGGAATATGGGCGGTAGAAATGGTTGCAGGCCTCTTTGGTGGGGGCTCTACCCACAAGTCGTCAAAGGGTCGCTTCTTCGTCGCCGCCTGTGGTGGTTGGGGAAGTGGTTGTGACGAGGTGTATTGAGAGGGCCATTGCTGGTTCAACTCAAACGACGACGAGTTTGAGAGGTGTGCGGATGAAATAGGAGAATGCGACTGTACTCGTGTTGGCGAGGGCAGCTTGGATGATGGGAACGTATTGCTGACCGGCGACGGCAGCGGCAGTGGCAGCTTTGATGCCCGTTCGAAGTAGTCCCCAAACTTTCCCAGCTTTATCTGCCACTCCGCCCATTGCTCCTTGGAGGCCAGCAGGCTGTATCGCATGCTGCCGAGAAACTCGACCTCCATAACATGAATCTCAACCACCGAAATCCCAGATACCTCAGCCCACGTCTTATTCGTATAGGTGTTGTCGTCGAGGACTGATAGACCGTTAGTTCAATCCACTTCTAGCAACCCGTGTGAACTTACATTTATTCCCCAGCATCAACGCCACCGTCAAGAGCCTGTATTCGCTGCCTGCCTTGCCTTTCACGGTTGGGTTGAGCGTCTTCAGTCGATATATGAACATGAGTGCCAGGAGGATGACATTCGGTGTAACCTGTGTAGTCGACAATATCGTGAGGACCCATTTTCGAAACGTAGCTGTGGGTATGGCATCAGGAGCTATCCTCTCGACTGGCGAAGAGTTCGGCGTCCAGTTCTCAGCCTTTCGAAGAGTCTCGGTCGTCTCGAACCAAAAGAGGCAGGTTAACTGTGCTGCCAGCTCTCCGATACTGCTTCCATTCACCGGTGGAGTTATCTGCACGCTCGAGTGAATCGATTCCTTGCGAGGGACAACCTCCTGTACTCTCTCTTCGACCCCGTTTGGGGCTCCATTATGTGACCGGTCGTCATACAGTTGAGACGCCGAGCTAGCCGTGCTTCCTAGCCTGACTGTTTCCGCCGCTCGAGATGCGAAGTTGTATGGGTAGGCCAGTGCAGACCCTGACGTCTGGTATGATGCTATTGAAGGAAAGGTAATGCCCTGTCGAACCCCGCTGGTAGTGCTCTGTTGCGGCTGGTGCACACTCATGTCGTCGGCAGGCGGGGTGGGCAGCCTGCCGCGTGTCGAGATGGCTGGTATGTTTGATGCGTACTGTAGCCAACGTTCACGGTCTGCAACAGACGGTCCTAAGCCAGTCGATCGTGAGGTTGAGTCGGGGGTAGCGTAGCGATGGATGGGGGCGTTCGTGGGAGGGAGCAGAGATCGTGGCCAGCCAGTCTGAGTGTATGTTGAGGGGTAGTGTGAGTTGTAGAGAGTTCGTGACGGCGGAAGGAAATCGAGGCCGGTCGAGGATGCTGAAGCTTGATGCATGGAGGCTGTTCGTTTGTCTGGCGAGGCGTTATCTCATCCAGAGGGAGAGCCGGTAAAAGCTTCGCTCAGTTGAATAATAGATCGCAGGTAGCCAGCCCCATATGATTCAACGGCATGAAATCCTGGAGATAAGGCCCATCTGATGTAGACTAAGCTGGTGAGGCCATATGCTGGTGCGAAGTGCTTGTGAGAGTATTCGCGGGGGATGTGAGTTCTGGTCTTTAATGGGCGGTGGAATTGGTCGAAGTAAATAGGCTATTCGAGAAGGACAGACGATAATATAATGAGTGAAGTTGGTGTTGTTGGTTGGGGGGGTGGTTTGTCTGTTTGGAAGGTAGAGTGGACAGTTGAACATATGAGTGAGGTCCAAACAGTTCGGTTATCTATGGACCTTTTAAGAAAGTAAGTACTCCATCAGTCCCTCAGTAACCCAGTAACCCAGTAATCCAGTAACTCCTCAGTAGCCAAAAAGTTACAAAATCCAGAATAGTACAATACAAGCCAACAGGCGCGTTGAGGAACTGTGGTAACCCAGAGTAAGTGGCTATATGTACATGGGTACATAGACAATTTAAATGTACGGAGTAAGAGTTAGACTCCAAGGGGCGGTGGCTGCTGATCTGAGAGGCGTGGTATTTAAATCCATAAAAGGAACATGGAGCCATGTATGCTATGTATGCTTTGTACGGCATATACGGCATGTATATCTATGCTATGTATGGTATGTATGCGTCAAGAGGAAGGTATAAAGACGGCCGGGTTTGACCTGGATGCGGATGTGATAATAATGGATGGAATACGCCAGCACCGTGGCGCGGTCAGGAGCCAGAATGTTCTCGGAATTCACGTCAAAAATTGATAATAATAATACTATAAATTACTATAAATACCGTAAAGGAAAAATGTATGCTTCTGGAGATGCAAACGCTGTAGTACTGTAGTTAGCAACTTGCAACTTTCATAGCACTCAGAATATGACCGCGTCTTCTCGTCTCCTCTCCGCTGTATCCCCCCGGCGACAAAGGACAAAGAGCCACAAGCCGCGCTTGGTTCGACGTGCTAACTTCTGCACGCACTCCACAAAAATCGGTTTGGATACTCGTTCAAAATGTACAGGTACTGACGGTATGGAGACACAGAGTGGCATGGGGCGGTGCCTGCTCTGAACCGGTACTGTACCACTACTGGGTAGAAGAGTACCCGTACCATCTCCATAGCAGATACATCCTTTGCAGCCTTTGCAGAGTCGTGGTAATACTGTGATGCACCGCCGCCGGTCACTGGTGGTGTGAGGTCCGAACAAGGGATAGCCTGGTAGTGGTGGTGGTGGGGGAAGTTGGTTGGTCCTTGGTCCGGAGTCAAACCACCACCACCAAGACAGCCAATTGCTTTCTCTTCCCAGTCACGAATGGGGGCTAATTGTTCTCTTTTTCTGTCATTAATTCCTAGGGTTCCATCGCTTCTCAGAATTCCCTTCACAAGTGTACGGAGTACCTTCGTGATCTCCTTTTTGCGACCATTCTTGCGAGAGCCTGACCTCCTAGCGCCGTCTTGGATGGTATGGGGCCATACTCGTAGTTGTCCGCACTCTCCGTACTCTCCGTCCTTTTGTGCATGGGGGTATCGTATCGGTCCTGGCAAGGAGGAAAGTGGAGGCTGATCTCTTGCGCTTTCAAGACCAAGAGCATGGAGTCGTCAATAAAAAAACCCCGCGTGCTATGGAAACCCCTGCATTCTCCTCCGTCCCAGACCATACAGAGCCATGCACAGCTGTATGGCTCCATGCTTTTAGCCCATACAACATCATTACGCGACTCCATATGTTTCTCCTCACTCTTTGGCTGATGTCACTGGCCACGCCAGGTCACCATCAGGCTCCGGCCGATGTAGTCCATGACCTCCTGGACCCTTCCCTGCGGCGCAGAACTGCACTGTACTGTACTGTGCTGTACTGTACGTACGGAACACAGGATAAGTGCCCCATCTTTGTGTGGCGGGCGAGACGCATCCTTTCTCGTCACAATCGGGTTTGGTGGCTGGCTAGCCTTGGCTGCGGCTGGAAGGCTGCGTACGTACATACATAAGATGATCATACTCATGAATCCATTCCAAGCCAAGGCATCCGACTCAACCTGACTCTGGCACGGCGGATCGAGTGAAGTGGCAAGGCAAGGCAAGGCAAGGCAGCAGGCATGTGAGTGAGATCATATGCAATGACTTCCCGGCCGACATTTGAGTGTCTGCGACACCATGACATATCAAGGCCCCAAGTGAACTGCGGTGAGCCAACAAGGCTTCTTCCTTGAAACGGGCGCGGGATGGGCAATAATGAGCTCGATGGGTCAGTTTGGCGTTGGAGTCCTCACCTGCGTGTGCGAAGCACGGCTCCTGGTCTGTCCGAGGGGGGGGGACGGCTTACTCGCGCCCCTGCAGACACAGGCTTGTGATTGAAAGGGGGGATTACTCTACAAGTGTATCAATCATCCTGATCATCCCAGAGACATGGAAGAACCGGAAAGTGATGGTCTCTAGTTTACGGAAGGCGCGGTTTTTGCCCCCTCCAAAATCAGTAGTGGTACATGCCAGTGGCGGAGAGGAGTAGTACACCAACCAGTACACGCGGCGGCTCGGACGACAGTACGAGTACGGTTTCCTTTCGTGTTTTTTGTACCGTACAATACGGTACAGCACTCTATTTGTGCCTAGTGTCGCTGGAGCTTTCCCTTCAGTCAGCGCTCTATGGATAGTTTTGGTGGGGCTGGGCGCACTTGCCGCACTTGCCAAGGACAGAGCGACGGCGGTTGTGAACAAATTGCAAACGCGCACACAACAAAAAAAAAAAGTTCGAGATGTGGGCGCGGAACGCGGAATGACCATCTGTACGTTACCATACTTGGATGTCTCCATGTTGCTCCAATAATATACTCCACAGGGAAGGTGAAGGAAGGATGAACGAGGTTCCGCAAAAAGTTGGCCCGCAACCCAGGGTACACTGGTCTGAATCAGCAACCTCCGAAATGTTTGATCCTGCCGAGCACCGTACAGTTATTGTGGTAGCATTTCCTCGTCGTAGTCAGAGTAGTGTGGTCGCCTAGCGCAATAATCGTCGAAACAGTGGTTCCATTGTGCTGTAAAGCAGTAAATTAGCGTGGCTGTGTTGGTTTGGTGGCCTTGGCCGCCCCCCCCAGCCATCCCACACACTCTTGAAAATGTAAATGCGTAATCCTCAAATACACATTCTCACTGGACGCCTCCCATGGCGATGGGGCCGAGGATCAAGCCTGGAAAAAGGAGGACGCCTAAGACCGGGAGGAAGGTGAACCGCGCGCACATAATGTCCATGCAAGGCAAAGAAGGCATCATACAGTTGTCACCCAGGCAATCACCTTCTGTTTGGTATCGGAGGACGACTTCAAGGGTGTCTCGGGTTGGTGACGGCCTGGTCCCGGAACATTGCACATGAACCCAGTCTGTGAACAAGTCACGATTCACCAGAACCATTTATTGATGCGCGTCTCGTTTGCTTCCGGCGAAACCAGCTCCTCAGCAAGATCCTGCCTCCACGTATGAAGAGACAGGGGGCACATTGAAGGCTGTCACTTCGGCCATTTTCAAGAGTGAGTATACGACTTCATGCGACTGTTGATGGCCACCCGCGAAACGATGCCATAACCAATCAGAAACAATTCGAGCCCGATCTCCACGAATTAGCAATGCTGCGACGGTGGTACGGAACAGACAGGAGCATCGATGCCGCCACGTACAAGAGCAAGACACGCACTGGGTGTATGTACGCTATTGACGGCCCATACGGCAAGTGAAGAGGCTTTCATTCCAGTGTAATGCGAATGCGGTAAAAGGTGAGCATTCTAGACACAACCCAAATAGCGTGGCGTCGAGAACTAAGAGGATGATTCGTCCTCCCGCGCTTTCGTGCGGGCTGCCAAACGTAACCTCCAGGCAAGCAAATTCTGTGCCACCATCACATCCCCGAAAGCCGAAACCTCCTCCAGTCTTTGTAATGTGCTGTACTAAGGATTTGAGGGTAGGGTCACTCACTCCACCATTCCACATTCCACAGCCGCATGCACCATGGTCAGCTATTAGATCCATCAAATAGTGACGGTGCCGTATTCAGTCTTGAATCCAAGTAGTTTCCTCGTATTGGTTGAACGCGGCAAGGCTGGGTGTTTGCTTATTGGGCACGACCCTATCCTGTTGCACGGCGGTACTTTGTCGACTCGCCTCGTTGCCTCTCCGATATTGGCGATATAGGACGGCATTTGATACGGGCTGCGAAAGGCTGAGACTCCGGTTCATCACGTAGTACTTTACATGCCGCAGAGAAATCAACCGATGATGGTGTGATCTACACTGGAGAAAATGCGGATGAGATAGCTGGACTTCGCGCGCGCAAGACCTGCTTTAATTTGCTGGAGATGGAAGATCCAAAAGATCCTCTCAATCAGCTAACCTCAGGCCAATATCGAGACGCGGCCCACGAAAGCCTGCCTGACTGACCATGCTTGCTGTGATAAAAATGGATCGTCACTAGTCCAAGCCTTGGAGCGAGGCAGGCCTAAGTGATGACCCTTGGCTTAGCTGGTCGGCCGGTCGGTTAGTCGTCTCACCATTTTACTGTGGTGACAAGTGCACTAGAGATTTTAGCTGGTCTCAACCAACGCCAGGCGCGGAGCCGTCAATATCTGCATGTCATGTACAGTTGTAATATTGTGGTGTCTTGATGCTTGTCGTGCGTTGCAATATTCATGTTGATCCAATGTAATCGTCCAATGGAACACTTGCCATATTCGACAGTCAGTTGCCACATGTCATAGACGCAACAAGTTTGCGGACTAAAACGCAAATCCAGGCAGGAGCGAGGAAAGTAAGAGTCCAGGCGTTTCTCACGGGTCATCCCATCCACATAAGCCAAACCAAGGAAACGGGGCTCTCCGATTCGGGGAAGGCCACAGTCAACTCCAGGTTGTTTGCCTGAAAGCGTTTGACGACGGTGAAGCCTCCCGCCAGATCACAAATGTTACCCTGTGCACAGCTGTCTTGATGCATGTCGCAACTGCTCATCCCCGCCGGTTGAATGCAGATGTGAGCGTTTTACCATGATAAGGCCCATTCGACGAAACAATCTCCTCAGCTGTAGCTTGCTTCTTTAGTCTCTGTCCACTAGGATCTTACCTCTGAGCCATGGAAAAATTGAATACATGTTATGTGGCAAGCTCCGAGTGTACTCCACCACCTCCGAATCATCCCCGTCCGAATCGATAGAGATCGCCTCGAGGACAATATAAATCTGTGAATCTGTTGTGTACTGCTTGTTGACGGCAGTTCAGACCGCCTTTTTGTCATGGTTGCCTAGCCTGCTGCATTTTGCATCATCTTTGGTATCATCGTTGATGCCAGTGGATTCGATTAAATGGTGTCACAAGGTTCAAAGCTTCGACAATATTTGCTACCAGATTTGTTATCTTCGGTTCTCCTGGCATTGCATGGCCATCTCGGAATCCTCGATCTGGAGGCCAGCTTATAATAATTCAAGTCTACAGAAGAAGAAAGGGAGTATTAGTTGAGTATGGATGAGCGACGACGAGGCTGTGAAATGATAAAAGGTTGAGAAATTTGCGGGGTAGTCGTGACGATGCTGATACGGTGCCCAAGACAAGGAACTCTATTGCAGGTCACATGATTTGGAGATTTTGGACAGGCACAAATCCCTTGTCATGTGACACTTCAGGGGACATGGGGGCTCGGTTTCGCTGCCAACGGGGCCTGCCAAGGCTCAGCTATACGAGCAAATAACTCCATACATAACGAATCTGTACATACTCAACGGAACTTTTATACGTTCCAACAACACCACGCTCGTTCATTTGCACTCATCTGCTCATACCATAGCATTCGCATGGAGTAGAGGAGTTGCTAGTAGTCTCTCTACACACACGAACCTACAGATCCCCTAAAGGCATCGCCTATTGAAGACATCGTGGACCCTTCTCGCCGCGCCGCAACCCCTCGCTCCAGGCGCAGCATCACCTCTTCCCTCGATATCTATCAGTACCTGTACCCACTTGCAGTATGGGCTTTGGAGACTTTGATACGATTTGCCGCAATGCGCCCATACCATTGTGCGCCCTCGTGGGCAGCATCAGCAACATCGACCTGGGCGTCGGGATAGAGCCCGACTGTTATGCTCGCAATGTCGAGCTCGCGAACACCATCATCTTCCAGCCCGCCACCTCCTTTGCCCACATTGCCGCCCTCATCATGGCCGTCATAATGGTCCTCCACGTCCGCTCCAAGTTCACCGCAGTCGGTACGTTGTGTTTACCCTTCCCCAAACCGTTTCCTGTATCAGCGCGCTCATGTTCTATAAATAGGTCGCAAGGAAATCACGACGTTCTTCTACATCTACATGCTCCTGACCTTCATATCGCTGTGCATCGACTCCGGCGTCGTTCCGCCAGGATCAGATCCGTATCCATACTTCGTAGCTGTGCAAGCCGGCCTCGCGTCGGCGTTGTGCGTGTGCCTGCTCATCAACGGTTTCGTCGGGTTCCAGCTGTATGAAGACGGCACCACGCTCTCTGTCTGGCTCCTGCGCAGTATCTCCCTCGCCTTCTTCGTCATCACGTTCCTCGTCTCGCTGGCGACGTTCAAGAGCTGGGCTGGCCTCGGCCCCACCAAGACCATAGGCCTCTTCGTGGTGCTGTACCTTATTTCGGCAATCTGCCTCGTCGTCTACATCATCATGCAGTTCATCCTCGTACTCAACACCCTGCAGGACCGCTGGCCGCTCGGCGACCTCTCCTTTGGCGCCGGCTTCCTCATCGTCGGCCAGGTCATCCTATATGCCATCTCCAACACCATCTGCCGCAAAGTCCAGCACTACCTCGACGGCGTCTTCTTCACCACCATCTGCAATCTCCTCGCCGTCATGATGGTCTACAAGGTATTTCTCCCCCTTTTTGTCATATAGCCCGATCTAACGCAACTCAGTACTGGGACTCTATCACGCGTGAGGATCTCGAGTTCTCAGTCGGCACAAAAGCCAACAACTGGGAGGTCAAGGGCCTCCTCCCCGACGAAGACCCCCGCCGCACAACTATCTACCAGGACGGCGACTACGCGAACAGCTTTGCTGGTGCGCCGCCGCGGAACTCGAATTACGGCGGTTTCAGCTATTAAGCGTGTTGTTCATCCATTTCGCTTTTTGCATCGTTCTTTCGAGCTAGCGAGCATTCTGCGTCTGAAACTCACCCGTTTTTCAAGAATAGCGCGCGCCAGCGTCGTGGGATCTTTACTTCTCGCCTTCTCCTTTCTCATACTTGCATAGCGCGGCTCAACGGCGTTTTCGGACTCTCTTTACTATAAACCGGTCAGTAAACTCGGCCACTTTTAATCATGATATTTCTTCCGGCTGCTTTTCCTTCTTCTTGGTAACGACCTTTGTAATTTGGCGTGCGTGTATCACGTCTGTGTTTCGCTGGAATGGGCTGTGCATTTTTGGGACCTGTTAGGGTTGTTTGGAACTGGGATTGGGAACCCTTTTGTGTATAGGAGGCATTCATAGCCATGGGTGGGTGGATGATGGTGGCGTGGGTGGTGGTAAATACAGCGTAGTTATAGATAGTATAGGATGGGAAAAGAATCCATTATGATTGAAATATACGAGTGCTCGCCCCTTTGAGTAAGGCGCGTTGACTGTGCAATGTTCTCAGTAGGATAATAGTAAAAACGAGGGCGACGCCTTTTGTATTTCACTCCACACAATCCGACTGTTCTATGCTACACGTCTCCCCCTATCCATTTCCGAAGCCGCCTGTATACAAAGGAAAAAAAAGCATCTACGCCGTGCCTTGCCGCCTCTTTAGTCCAGTCTGTTTGGTACTCGTACAAGCGCCTCAATTATACCTTCTTCACAACCCCTTTCTTAGTAAACACTCACTCCTTCGCCCCCAGGACACTAACACCCTCTCCTCCAACAACCAAAACCCTCCTCCCCTTCGCACCCCACCCTACCCCAGACCCCCTCACCGCACTCCTCAGTCCCTCCTCCCACTTCTTCTCCTTCTTCAACCACGCTTGCACCACAACACCCTCCTTGCCCACGAATCCCAAAAACTGTCCCGAGTAATCCCATTGCACGCCGCTAACACCACTTCCCTCAAACTCTTTGACGACGGCCTCAGCGCCCTCCTTGCGGAGATCAAAGACAGTAACGCCAGACGCGGTGGCGGCGGCGACCCAAATGCCGTTTTCGTTGAAGGCGATGGCGGAGATAGGGGCAGGGGAGGGGAGAGGGAAGGAGGCGGCGAAGGTGAGGGTGGTGGTGTGGTACATGCTGAGGGTTCCTTGGTGGGCGACGGCGAGGAGGTGGCCGTCTGGGTGGAAGGCGCAGGCTGTGAGTTCTACGGGGTGTTAGCATGCTTTCCAACTCGCGTGGGCCGGGGATAAGGGGTATAGAAAAGGGCTCACCATTCTCAGTATACACCTGCGCAACCGCCTTCATACTCTCAAGGTCATACACAACGAAACTCTTATCCTTGCCAATCGACGCCACAACATCGCCCGTGGGATGCACGGCAACGCCATTCACAGGCCCCGCATGCGCCGCGATGGCCCCAACCTCCTTCGCACCCTCAAACACCTTCACCACGCCTCCATTTCCAGCCTTAATAACCAGAACAGCCTTTTCGCCCGCCCATGCACCAGCCGCGACTGATTCTCCCTTCGCTAGCGTCTCGGAAACCTCCCCGGTCTGGACATCCACCACGGCTGCTCCATCGCTGCCTCCCACGAGCGCCTGAGCCCCCGAAGCATCCACGTCCACGAAAGTCGCATCGCCGGCCTCGGCCTTTGCTATAACTTCATACGCCGCAACGTCTGCGCGGGTAGCCCACGCGGCTGGGACAGCGCGCTTCCTGCGCCCATTCGACAGACGACCCTGTACCTCCTCGACACGCTCGACGATTTCGGACGGGAGACCTGCGTTATCGATTTGCATCGCCTCGCCTGCGCCAGAGGGCGCAATTCCGACATTCGAGAGAGCCTCGCGGGCCTCGTCGCGCTCGCGGGTGAGGCGTGCGACGACGCGGACGGCTGCGTCGTGGTGGTAGAGCGCTGTTGCGAGTTCCTGGCGGGTGTGCGCGAGTTGCTGGCGGAGGGTGAAGGAGTCAAGTGCGAGGGCGTCCCATTCGGATTGGAAGGTTGAGAGGAGGGCGGGGATGGAGGTGTGCGTTGGGGGCCGGGGGGGTGCGATGCGGGAGGTCTTGATGGGGATGAGGTCGTCTACGGTGAGGGGTTCGGAGGTGATTGGGTCGGTGCCGTGGGTGGAGATGTAGGATTCGATGAGGGCGCGGGAGAAGACGTTTCCTGGGGGTAAGTTAGATGGTTGAGCTTGGGGGGGAGGTGAGGAGGTGGTGGAATCATACCTGATTTCGTCGAGACCACAGGGTCCTGCGGCGCTTCGCCGGAAACTACAGACAGATTGCGTTAGACGCGTCCCATTATCCCATCGCCAATTGAATCCCACTTACTTGCGCACAACATATTTCGACTCGTAGTAGATCAGTGCCTGTTGTTGGAGTTGTGGTGGAGTTGCGAGTGTGCTTCGTGCTTCGTCGCCTAGCGCAGCCAGCTTCAGGCCATAATCAATCTTTTGACGTCGCAGTTGCGGATTTCGGCGCTAGTACATATTCAGCTTAGGCGAGTTCCGAGGCGTCTATTGAGTGAAGTGGGGGGGATTTTATCATATAAACCTCCCCGCATGCGCTGTAGATAGGTTTATATATTTATTTATTTCATTTATATTCAGTCCAATCCGATCCAGCTCTCCTTATCATTTATTCAACCGGCATCACCCATTCACCCAATTAACACCACACCCACAACAATGTCCCCCGCAAGCCCCCTTCCGCCCGCAACCACCCTCTCCTCCCTTCCCCCCAGCGACCAAACTCACATCCTTGACCTGCTTTTCGAGCCCTCCCCCCCTCTACACGCGCTCTCCCTTCCCCTCTTTACCCGCACCGTTTCCTCCTACCCCGCCCTCATTGCCGCCATCCGCTCCCAGCTCACTGCATTCTCCACCTCCACCTCCTCAGCAGATGCGGCGCAGCTCGACTCAATCCTAGGTGCGCACCCCCGCCTCGGCGCCAAGAAGGTGGATAGCGCGCAGTCAGCCGCTGAGCAAGCGCAACTGGGTGGTGGTGAGGAGGAGACGCGACAATTGGCGGCGCTGAATGAGGAGTACGAGGCCAAGTTCCCGGGGCTGCGGTATGTGGTGTTTGTCAATGGACGGGGGAGGGGAGAGATAATGAAGAATATGCGGGAGAGGATTGATAGGGGTGATGGTGGGTTGGAGAGGGAAGAGGGTATTAAGGTGTGTATCTGTCCTATCCTATCCTATCAGGTCGTTGCGTGGGGTGCTGTCAACTGGGGGTTTGGTAGTGGGGTGCTGCGATGTGATGTGCTGACTAGAGTAGGCAATGTGCGATATCGCGCTCGATCGGGCGGGGAAGCTATTGGATCAGTAATGGGAGGGTAAGAACGAATAAATCAACGAAGGCCAAGTTGGAGACAAGGGAAGTGTAGGGTATCAAACAAAAATGTTATTTTTTATCCTTCTCCGTTCATTCATGCAGGGGAGATCCAACTCCCAGATTTTCCTCATTTCCATGTCCATGCAATGATCCCCATGCTGCCTACCCGCCTATCGCCAATCCGTGAAGATGCCCACTCGACTACGCCAGTACATATGTCCCCGCTCCATGAGCTGCCCCCCCAATATAGACATCCATACCCACCCCCACTGACTCATCCAGCTGCCCCACCTCCGCCTTCGCAATCGACAATGGCGGCAGCTGCGGCAACGGTGGTGGTTCCTCTGCCAGCGACAAGGGTGGAATCCCATCCATCTCGTCGAGGTAATCGTAGTCCTCCCCTTCCGGGCGCGGGGACCGCCTGACGCTGAAATCGCTGTAGTATCCCCCCCCGCACCCGCTCATATTGGCATCGATGTCCTCTCCCTCACTATCCATCCCCAGCCCCGCCTCCTCCTCCAGATCAAGCGCGTCATAATTCGACAGCCCAAGCGGTGAAGGCGGAAGTGGGGATGGAACCTCGTACGTCCTCGCCATCGGTGCCACGACGTCGCGCAGCGCGAGCGCAGAGACAAGCTGCGAATGTGTCCGTTTCTGAGGGACGATGGGGGGCGGTGATTGTTTCGCCTGTGCCGCTTTCAAGACGCTCAGGCGCTGGCGGACGCGATTCATTATGGCGGCCTTGCGGAGCTCGTTCTTCTCGGGGCGGCGGGGGAGGGGCCATGTGGCGGAGCCGACGCGGGCAACGCCGCGGTCGGCGATGTTGCTTGCCGGGGATGAGTAGGGCCGGGAGAGGCGGGAGGTGACGAGGCCTAGGCGCAGGCGGCGCTTCTTCTTTGTGGGGTGCGGGGAACCATCGACGTCCCAGAGGGGCCGGCGGCGTTTGAATGGGGCGGGG
>JPKE01002770.1:0-18931 GCA_000750995.1 Pseudogymnoascus sp. VKM F-4520 (FW-2644) | reverse complement strand
CCCCCCCCCAATCAACCCCAACAGTCCATCCTGGACCAATCCTGCACGCTACTGCCACCGCCCTGCACCTCGACCAGTCGCACGCACGGCCGTCGCATGCACGTCCACCGGCCGCACGGATCCAGCCAACCAACTAAGTAAGGTACAGTCCACTACGGCACCACTAACAGCCACACTACCACCACACTTGCTCCCAAACCTACGAGGGGACCGACGAGAGCGCATGGGGCCAACCGGCAATACCTGAACTGAACTCCTTTCTCGGGACTGCCTTATCCATCCCCATCCGTCTCCTCCGCCTCCCCCACGACAGAACAAACACGATTCCGACTCGACGGAAGGAAGATATACGACGCTCTGCGATTCTTTAGCGGAGATTTCATTTCTGGGAAGAAACTGCAGATTTGGTGCCAGAATTGGGCCTCCATTTTCACCGGGCCGCATCGCATATCCACGTGCATTGACGAGGTAGGTCGTGCGCTTCCCGCTGTTTTTGATCGCTCGGCCTGCGGATTCACCGTGGGCAAGAGGATTCGCGCAACTTATTCACTGTGAATTTCATGCGATTTTCCCGTTTGCTGCCATACTCGCCGCACTTGGCGGAAACCACGGACCCAGCGCTGACCGCATTGCGAAGAACAGTTACAGGACGCCGATCCAGGCCTTAAGATCCCCCTTATAGGCGTTTCGCGAGGTTTGCTCGGGACTCGCCCGGATTGATCTCCAACGACGAGCACGCTCGAACTGCGACTCGACAGCCTCGCACGGAAACCCGACTCGAGCGGCTGGCGGGCTGGGCTCTGCATAACCTAGCACCGAACCCGTCACCCAAAACGAACATATACCACACATTGCCCCGGCTGAAGTGAGCCGAATCCAAACATTCACAATGGCGGCATCCATACCACGACCTTCGCGGCCGTCCTACGGGCCTCCGACATCCGCCTTACCGGCAATCCCAACAACGAAGACGAGAAAGAGCACTGGTGCCATACCCACATTCACTGACTCGAACGACCTCACAATACCTCTCCCCAAGACCGGGCTCCGATCGCCGTCAGGCGGCCCGCCCGAGACAGGTCTCGCCTTACCCAAGTCACTACCGAAACTGAGGACTCTCCCCGCCGGCACGAATTCGCAGGGCAAAACGATACGGAAGACGATCAGCATCAATTCCTTCCCACAACCGCCACGGGGCGCGCGCACATCGAGCCTACCGCCGAGCCCACTCTCTGCAGGCGCAGGAGCGGCATCGAACCGAGACTCGACGGAGAGCAGCCCGCTTACGCCTCTCGGCGCAAAGCCACTGCGACGAAAACCGAAGACTTCGCTTGGACCTGGCACGCAACTGGCTTATGCTGGCGGCTCCACGCCCAGTCTGCTCAACGGCAGCGGAACTACAAAATCTATATCGAGCGGGCCAGGCGCCAGAGGATCAGATGGTCTCCTCAGTCTCCCTTCGCCGCCACAGAGCCGGAGCTCTTCGGCGCAGGACACAGAGTCCGCGGCGAGTACATACGAAGACGGCCTGGACGCCGGGAGGGGCAGGCAGACCTCGGCAGAATTCGCTAGTGGCGACTCGAAGTCGGCAGAGGGGAAGGGGAACGTTATCGTGAGCGTGCGTGTGCGGCCAGATGCAGGTGGCGATGCGCCGGGCGCAAGCAAGACTGATGGGGAGTGGATGGTGGATGGGAGGCGCTCGCTCGTTGCCTACAAGGGACCTGCGGGTGGTGACCATTATTATGGTATGACTACTGCATTGAAGATATACGGACTATACTGATATCATACAGATAACGTGTTTGCGACACACGACACGAACTCCCGCGTCTATGACGGCTCGGCGAAACGATTAGTACGACGAGTTATGGAGGGATACCACGGAACGGTCTTCGCATACGGGATGACAGGAACTGGAAAGACATTCTCGATGCAGGGCACAGCGACAAACCCTGGTGTCATCCCCCTCGCCATCACCGACATCTTCTCTTATATTCGCGAAACCCCATCACGCGAGTTCCTCCTGCGCGTCAGCTACCTCGAAATCTACAATGAGAGGATCCACGATCTGCTCAACCCCCCGCCAGCGAACGCTCTTGGCGCAAATGCTCCCGCCCAGGAGGAAATCAAACTCCGCGAGGATGCGAAGCGAGGCGTTTACGCCAGTCCCCTCAAGGAGGAGATTGTGCAGAGCCCGACACAACTTCTTCGTGTCATTGCCCGTGGTGACCACGCCAGACGGACATCGAGCACGCAGTTCAACGCGCGCAGTTCTCGCAGTCACGCCGTTGTACAGATCGTCGTGGAGAGTCGCGAGCGGCTCCCCGGCAACGGTGCCATGTCGGATAACAAGCGCTCCGGGCTCGTTCCCGGGGGTGTTCGCGTCTCAACGCTAAGTCTCATCGATCTCGCTGGTTCAGAACGTGCTGCCGAGACAAAAGAGCGCCGCGAGGAGGGCTCTCACATCAACAAGAGTCTTCTCACGCTCGGCACGGTCATTGCGCGACTGTCGGGCGACAAGGATAAGGATGGCAAGCCGATGGACAAGAACGGCAAACATCTCCCATACCGTGACAGCAAGCTCACGCGCCTGCTGCAGGGTGCGCTCTCAGGAGACTCCCTCGTCAGCATCCTCTGCACCATCCAGATCGGGTCCGTCGGGTCCGCGGCCGCGTCGAACACGCACACGGGCGAAACGCTGAATACGCTCAAGTTCGCGTCGCGCGCGAAGAACAACATCGTCTCGCACGCCAAGAAGGCGGAGGAAGCTCTCGGTGCCGGCGGCGACGGCGGCGCCCGCGTACTCCTGGAGCGGTACCGCCTCGAGATCCAAGATCTGCGCGGCCAACTGGACGGGCAGGCGAAGTCAAAAGACGACGAGGAGGAGAGCAAGCGCGAGAAAGAGGCTGAGCTGCGTCATGAAGAGCAGATGCTCGAGATGCAACTTGCACGCACGGCGCTCAAGGAGCGCATCGAGCACCTCAACCGTCTGATCATCTCGAGCAAATCGACCGGGGTGAATTCCGGGTCGTTCTCGTCGATGGGGAATCACCCCCGCCTGTCAACCATGACGTCCAACACCAACCTCGCCTCAGCGCGCTCCTCATATGCGCCTTCCCTCGCGACAGACGCGAGGAAATCCCTCGAGCGATCCCCGAGTATGGCGAGCCAGTCGACGCTCGGCCAGCTCCCTGCGTCGGATAAGGGGGGGACGGGGTCGAATACCCCGCACCACCACGACGGGCATCACGACGACGAGGATAGTCTCGGGGAGTACGGCGATGGGACGGCGAGTTTAGCAGCCCAGAATAGAGCGCTACAGGCCGATGTGGCGGATAAGAACCGCTACATCTCCACCCTCGAGAAACGGCTCCTTCAAGCGCGGCGCTCGAGCCATTCCCGTGCTAGTATCGGGTTTAACGGCGGTAAGAGCGGCGCAGCTGCCACGGCGGTGGTGGGGGGAGAGGACACAGGCGTCGCTGCTTTGTTGCGGGATAAAGACGCTGAGATCTTGGATCTGAGAGCGAGGTTGGATGATAAAGATCACATGCTCACTGCGCTCCGTTCCGCGGCTCGGTCGCGCGATGCAGCGGAACGAAGTGGCGAGACAACTGGACGTGCTAGTGTGTTGACGGCGGAGAATCTTGCTAGTGCGGCTGCGGCGCTGGGGAGGAGCGAGGGCGGGCTGAGAGAGGCAGGGAACCATGTCAGTGTTGCATCTGCGCCAGCTGCGCCGCGGCCGACGGCGGTGACGGCGCCCGTTACGCCAGCGGCGGCGGTGGTGGAGGATCCGATGGGGGTGCCGATGCCGGCGTCGATGCCGACGAGTCCGGTGTTGACGAGCCCGACGAGGAAGAAGGGGAAGAGGAAGAGCGTGGATGAGATGAGTAGGATGCTGGATGAGATGATTCAGGATCGGGTTGAGAGGGGGGAGATTGTGAAGGGGGCGAGGGGGAGCGTGAGGCTTGTTGGGGGGGAGAGGAAGGAGGAGGGTGTTGCTGTTGTTGCTTAAGCTCTCTTGAGGGGGTTCGGTAACGGTCACCCTTTTCCTGATGGTTGGAGATGAGCGTTGTGAGGATTTTTGTATTTGTGTGTGTTGTTTTTTGCTTTCTTTTCTTTATACCCCCTTATTCTTGTTCTTGTTCTAGCATTTTACCCGCTCGTTCGGCTTTCGCTTCGTTGTCCACCTTTTTTTACACACTCGTTGGGGTTGTTAGATATTATGTTCGATTTGGGATACTCGATGGACGGGGATTTTACAAAGGAAAGCGGGGAAAAGGGAGGAAAGAACGAAAGATGGACGTGGACTATGAGAGCTCGGGCGGCGACGCCATGAAGGAATCGAGTAGGATGGGATAGGGCAGAAAGAAGGGAAGGGAGAGCGCGGCGTTAAGGGTCAGGAGTCCGGAAGGAGCCTGCAGCGGCTGTTGGGTGGCGTATATGTATGAGTATGTCGTACCATGAGCGATGAGAAGTCTGTAGTCGGTAGTACAGGGGAATTAATCCAATCTAAATACCACGATCACCAAATCACTGCTTCTGTCTATTGGAGGCGCGATGGTTTGCTTGAGAATTTGAAAGTGCGATGCTTTGCTTGAGGATTTGAAAGGTATGTTAGCACGTCTTGATTTTAGTTTTATTTCAACATTGCGATTGTTGCGATTATAACTTTTGTAGGGGACAAAGGAAGGGAGCAGGCAGGGGTAGATTATATTGACCAACCACGTCGTTGTAGGCATTGAGCAGCCACCTGTGGCGTTCAGAACAGGCAGTCGAACAGGCAGAACAGGCAGATGCGCCGAGTGTTAATTGATCAACAAAGAGAGATACTCGACTTTACTCACTCCATTGACCTCTATAAAGCTGCATGCGGCTTCAACTAATTCATCTATAATTCCTCGCGCACTTATATTTGCGCAGTTACTGAAATACCGTCTGAAAATCGTCAATTATTGTACCCGTCACGTCACGTCCTAGTCATTTATCAAAATGCCCGTCAGTAAATCCACGAGAGGAAAGGCAGCATCGACGGCGTCGGTCAAGAGCAGCTCGGATTTAGGTACCTACCAATACCTACAACGCATCCTGTAAACCAATTGCCGTATAAATACTAATACTTCTTAAGCTTCAAAATTCGCAGCCTTAAAAGCTACGGCCTCGAAGCCCAGCACCTCAAAACCAACAGCAAATAAAAAACGTCCCCTCCCCACCTCACCTCCCTCCGATCCCGCCAAAAAAAGACCCAGACTCACATCCCTCAACACCCCCCCAACAACAAAACTTCACATCTACGTCTGCGGCGATGGCGAGTCCGGCGAGCTCGGCCTCGGCCCTCTTCCTATCAACGGAAAGAAACCCACCTCCGTCAAACGCCCCCGCCTTAATCCCCTCCTCTCCGCCTCCACCGCTGGAGTCGTCCAAATCGCCGCAGGGGGGATGCATTGCGTAGCACTCACCCACGACCAGCAAGTCTTGACATGGGGCGTTAATGACGATGGCGCGCTCGGGCGTGATACGACGTGGGAGGCGCCGACGCGGGATATTGACGGAGTATTCGACTCAGAGGACTCCGACGACGAGAGCTACCTGAACCCGAAGGAGAGCATGCCGACTGCTATACCGCAAGAGTCATTCAGTGCCATCCCCGGCCTCTTCGTCCAGGTCGTCGCACTCGATAGCGCAAGTTTCGCACTCACGAGCACCGGCTCCGTCTACGGCTGGGGCACCTTCCGCGTGCGTCCACTATTCTGCCCGCCTTACAATCTGCTAATAAACCACAGGCCAACGACGGCATCCTAGGCTTCACCACCGCGTCCGCCAAGACGAAGAACCCAGAGAAGAAATTCCAGCGCACCCCTATCCCCATCCCATCCCTGACCAAGATCGTCTCCCTCGCGGCGGGGAACAACCACATCCTCGCCCTCGACACGGCGGGACACGTCTTTTCATGGGGCACGCCAGAACAATCCCAACTCGGCCGTCGCCTCCCCCGCTCCCGCATCACCGCCCTAACGCCCGCCCCCGTCGCACTACCGCCCATCGCCCAGATAGCATGTGGCGCGTACCACTCCTTCGCCGTCGCCGAGGACGGAAAGCTGTATGCCTGGGGCGCGAATAACTTTGGGCAGACTGGTGTTCCCTCCAGCAGGGCGGATGCGAATGCGATTATCCCTTCACCGACTGTCGTCGAGGCGCTGGGCGGCTATACGATCCGCGACATAGCGGGGGGGGAACACCACTCCCTGGCCTGCACCCAGGAAGGCCAGGTCCTCATCTGGGGCCGCTGCGACGACAGCCAAGCGGGAATGGATCTCTCCACCCTGCCAGGGGATAACCTCGTCTTCGATGCCCGCGGCCGCCCACGCATCTTAGCACCAACGCTCATCCCGGGCCTCAGCTTCGTGGCAGCGGTGGCGGCGGGGATTGATCACTCGTTTGCTGTTACGTCGCATGGGACGGCGTATTCGTGGGGGTTCTCGGAGAACTACCGTACGGGGCTGGGGACGGATGAGACGGTGGGAACGCCGACGCTGGTGGGGGAGGGGAAGATCATTATAGCTGCTGAGTGTGGGGGGCAGTTCAGCGTGCTTGCTGGGCCGGCGGGGTTGGAGGGGGATACGCATATAATGGACTATGGACATGGTGTGATGGCGGGGCAGGCGGGGATGGAGAAGTATAAGCTCCTCGCGTCTCGGGCGGGGATGTCTGGACCGGCGGGCACGTAGTACAAAGGCATATAACTTATCTTTTCAGTCCCATTTGTTAGTAGATTGCCTACTTATTGTGGCTCCGGATAATTGAACGCCTTTACTTGAATTATTGTTGCTGTAATCGCTGTTGTTATGTACAGCCACTATTTATACTTTTGGGCGGCAGAGTAGTTCCCGGAGGTTTTACGGCTCAGAGTTAACATAGAGGAAGTTATTCGGTCGGACTCCTAATTCTTAGCGGGAGACCTCTTTGCTTTGGGTCACGCTTCGGGAATCGCACCCAGAATAATCATTCTTTTAGATGTATTCAGAGATGACGCCTAAGCAATTCAGACCCGTTGAGCTAGACTATATATCCCATTATAATCATTAGTATGTACTCATCGTAAGTTATAGATGCCTTCCATGGGTAATAATAACATACTAGTATGGTGTAAAATCCAGTTATTGTCGTTGATTTAACAGTTTCCACAGGTAGTATAAGGTGATCATCTTGATCACAATGTATAAATTCCTGGGGAAATATAGCCGTCCGATTAAAGCTGGTATGAATCTGGGTCATTTCTGTTAACATCGAATACGATGGGCATCGTGGCCGGGGGAGTAAACGCACTCGAAATCCCAAGAATACTCGGTCACTCGTGGTTTCTAGATCAACTCTGTTTATAATCTCCCCTTGGGGCCCATCAATTGGAAAGTCAATCCGTTTGTCTCCTGGGCAATAATCGTCTATCAAGCAATTGCCAGTCGTAAAACAGTCGCAAGGCACGCGTTTCCCCTCATCTCGACCTAACGGCCATCGCCGGCCTAAGGTATGGACCTTGTGACCATCAACTTCGACGCTATACGTAAAGTATATGCCAAGAATATGCGCGTCCGTCCCCATCCAGACCGATATCTCGATTAGTTTCGAGAGATGCGCGCCGTGCGGGCCGCCATATAACAGCATGGTTAGCGGCTCGTATTTTCGCAGATGCCGCCTTGTTATTACAGGGAGGGAACTCGCATTTAAGGATAGGGCCTCATTAGGCACATCTGGCAACCATGGAGCATGGTCTCGGAGATTCGACTGGCTTGTCGGGGTGAAGTCGTCACCTAGGCTACCTAATGCAACCATTTTGAAGGCATTTGAGTGGGTTAGTAGGAATATCATTACCTAGCATAGAAACAATCTACATCGAACCCAGCCTTTAGACTTAAAATATCCCCTTGATTCAGAAGTAATCGCGTCTTAGGGATTCCGTCATGTTCACCAACCCATGCTGACACCTTGCCGCTACTCGTCAGCAGAGACAATGCTCGTACCCCTCGGGAGTCAATAGCTAGATAGAATCCAGAGATGCCACACCCATCCTTGCCGAGAAGGGACCCATCTACATCCATTCCGATCTCCCCATTCGAGACAACGTAGCCAAGGAAGCTATTAACGCCGTTGTACTGCTGGAATCGAAGACCCGAAATATACTCTATGCCATTGAATCTAGCAAAAGTGAGAAATACGCCGGTGACTTTAAAGGAAATGTCTATGGTCCTTGCAAACAAGGACCTACAGCCATTGGAGAAGTTGGTTTCTGGTTCATTTAGTGCACCACTTGCCATCTTCCATGACCTTTTATCTTCCGGTGCATCTGGCTCGAAGAATGACTGCGATAAAGCGCCGTTTAGTTCAGCCGAAATCAAACGGCCATGCAACTCCTCTACTACAAGGAGAAGCTTCCAGATCCGACGCCTGTTTTTGAAGCTAGGGTTATTCTGAAGGCTTCTGACGCCCAAATAGATTGCTTCCCAGTCGTAGTCTTTTGTCCGTAGCCCTTGGGCCTCGAAAACGCAGTGGAATTCAAAACCTCGCTGGAATCTCGATGCCCAAAATGTCTTCGTCAGTGGTAAGGAAGCAAACGTCGCTGAAGCCAGCTTAGCATTCAGCACATCTTTTGATGGCAGGCAAATGAGAATGTTATAGATAATCTCTGTCGGGAAAAGTTGGAAGCAATCAGTTGAATTCGAAACCTTCGGGGGGGCTTCGTTGTTCCAGGCGGCTTCGTCAGCGTCGTTCTTTTTGTTAAATCCCCCTGCCTCCCTGAACCTCTGTTGGAATATCTCTTGGAGGCTAGGAATGTTTAAAGGGTCGGAGTACTCCATAGGGTCCCTCTTCGAATTTTGAGGATAGTAACGCTTGTATACCTCCTATCAAGCCAATACTCATCTCCTGGAACGTGTTCCTCGGGCTTAGGGAAGTACTGCATTATTCCACCATAATCATGCCCAAGGTCTAGTAGGCCAGTTCTTACTACAGGGAATGACCGGCACAGCCCATGTAGAGCTTGTATGTCAAGCTCTCCTGGCCTGTGTAGGATACCTAGAAGAACCCAGCAGGATTCATGGAAAGGGAATCCCCCAAAAAGCGGCCAAGTAAGCCACGAAGATTCATTCTTTTCGTTGAATGAGCTTTTAAACAGCCATGGATCCATGAGGGCCGACGGGTCAAGGCCAACATCATCATGCCTTTGGTCTGCTTCGAGAGGCACCACAACGACAGCAGCGACCGAATTAGTTATAATCCCTACGCCGGAGAGCCGTGGGTCACCCCACTCGTTCTCTTTGGTATAAACTATGTTAGAATTTACAGTTAGCAGAGTCATGTCATAAGTCGATACTGTAATTAAGGTATGGGCTTCAAACCTGTGCGGAACTCGTCTAGCCACGTTTCCGTGTATTCGCCGATGATAGCGCCACAGAGAACGCAGTTATAAGAAGTATATCCCATACTACCTAGAAATAAAAATAAAAATCCCAGTTTATATAAAGTAGATGTAATGCACTGTATAATAATGTTACAAAGGTAGAAACTGGAATAAAAAATATGACACGATACACTATATTAGCTTACCAGGCTAGTTAGAAATCAAGCACATATAGTACTCAGATGGCATAACCGCCGTTCCTCATACGACCCTAATAAGTAAGAATTATATAATTTCCAATTACTTCGCAGAGGCCCAATATGCACTTTTAGGATACATGAGTATCATACCTCATCATCTCTCAAAGTAGAAAACGAATCTAAATCTATATTTAACAGTGTCCACAACGCCTTTCACAGCGTATCCGCACTGGGAGGGAGTTCATAACTGTGGAAACGATATGGACGATTAGTCCGTCATGAGTGTCCTTACAAGATGAGGATACCGCTGGGCCATTAAATTGCACATCTCTCAAAGTAGAGAACGAATCTAAATATATATTTAACAGCGTCTACAACGCCTCCCGCACTGGAAGGGAGCTCATAACTGTGGAAATGATTTGGACGACTAGTGTGCCATGAATGCCGCCGAGCCATCAAATTGCACATCCAGCCTGTCGCGATCCCTGTCCTATATTCGTCTTGATGAGCAAATGTGGACGTGTGGCAGACTCCCATGGGTAAAAACGGTGCGCGAAACTGTAAATAGAATTTTGTTTTATGGGTTCAGGGGCCCGGGGGTTCGTGGCCAGATGACGAGTTAAGGTTGCTGTTGCATTTCGTTGGTTCTACAACTACTCATACTTTAAACCATTCAGTGGTTTGTTAATAGCCAACTAACCGCTCAATCCATCTTCTCCTCCTTCGCCGTACCATCAGCATCCCTAACCACGAAGGAAAAATCTGTCTCCCCAACTAACTCCTTCACATTCTCCACCAGCCTGGCCAGATCATCCGTAATCAGACTACTCGTGACCTGCAGACACGCATATGCGCTATACCCTGGCTCCTCCATATGTCTTGCATCCAGGATGCCACTATCGAGCGCCTCGAGCCGGCGGTTTAGGGAGTAGGGCTTCGGGAGCTGGATGTAGGGGGGTAGGGTGGAGCCCTGGGTGACGGAGAAGGAGAGGAGGGAGAGCGTGGAGGTGATTTGGTGGCTTGTGGGGCTGATGTCTTTGACGAGCACGCTGAGGTTGTCGAGCCAGGCGCGCCGGGCTGCGGGGTCCGTAGTGGTGGGGAAGAAGCCGCCGCCCTCATTCTCCTTCGATGACCAGGTTTGCGTCGCGTAAGAGATGAGGGAGAGGTAGTTCATGATGCTATTTTAGGACTTAGCGTTTCTGGTACCATATTTGTGCGGGGGTGAAATTGTAGATCGAATGAGGGGCGGAGGAAGAAAGGGGAAAATGAGAGACATTAATTTACTTTCTAGATCGGAGGATGATGGCTTCATACGTCTCCCTGGGAAACTTACCGCCCACCGTCGGCTCCCACTTCTGCCAATCTGCATGCTGTTGTAGCGACGGTAGCAGCATCACGAGCTTGCCGAAGATCTTCTGACGGGCTTTCTCCAACTGTCGACCGGGGGACTCCTTCGATCCCATATCCCCTTCCGTATTGTGTATCCTGGCCCCGGTCGTGGAATTAACAACACTGTAGTAGTTTGCGAGCAGATAGAGCATGGAGCCGAGATCCTTTCGAAGCCAACTGCGGTCTGAGAGCTGGTATGGGAATATCGTCCAGATAAACGCTACAAAGGATCCGCCAGCTACACAGGCTAACCGGTAAAAGGCAAGTTGGTAGGTGCTATGGGGTGTGTCTTAGTTGCGTACGCAATAACCACGGAGAATGAGGTAGGTACTCACGGATAGTAAGGCTGACCAGTTGCAGCAGATGCTTTAATACCAATCTTCTTAACCTGAAGCTCATATCCTGGAAAAATGTCAGTCAATTCTTTTTTGCCACATTTCGTACATAACGAGGCAAAGAGAGTGGGGTGGGAGTGGTAAGTTACCAATGATCAAAACCTGTGTTACGATGGTAACGAGCCAGATTGGAACGAAGCGAGGGAACTTCAGGAAGAAGTACATCTCGAGGAAGATGAAGAGCCAGAGGATGACAATTACCCCTGGCGTTTTTTCATCAACGATATACCAGATGACGAGTGATGAGATGGCCGCGATGAACGTCCCAACAATGCGCCCAATGAAGCCAAAAACAGCTTGACCGGAGGTCATGTTCATACCGATGGCAATAATAATCATGGCCCATACGAGACGCTGCTCGATGAAGAAGCGCTGCGTATCCTTCAAGAACGCAACGATGCCCACGGTTAGAGTAGCACAGGCGACGCGGAATCCGAATGCAGACTCTGGAGATCCCAAGAACCTCGGGATTGTCCGGAGCCCATTGCCAAAATGCTGCCAGGCGGTTTGTGGCGGGAGATGTTCCGGGTCCTTGCGCTTGTTGAAACCGGAGCCCATGTAGACGTTGTTCATACCAGCTTCCGTTGAATCTGGATATTCGGCGCTGTCGGTTGTTGAGTCGTCGCGGCGGCCCAATCCGAGAATCCATTTCTTAATTCGACGTTGGCCTGGGACAATCAGTCGATTTTTCTTCATCGTGCCATCTTCGACCTTTTTGTCTGCAAACTTGACGAAATTTAATATCGCTATACCGGTCGAGAAAAGCTGGGGTTATATTAGTACGGCGAATTAGATTCCCCATTCCATCCCAAAACAGTCTGCTTTGAGAGAAAGGAACGGATATAGACAGATGGTACAAAACATACTAGATGCTCCATATATAGAATCAGATACAACTGCTGCTGATCTCGGCGATGCTGAGCCTCATCTGGGGTGAAATTATCGCCGTCGTGGGGGACGCTCTGAGCACTGTTAAATTGGTCTTCAGATAAGCCGTTCTCCCGCGCCCACGCCTTCAAAGTTTCTCCCCGTGTACTATAAAAGTCCACCACCTTCCGATTTAGGTAGGTAGCAAACTCCGCATTGCCAGGCCTTGGATCGGTGCCCTTCTCCTCCACATCACCTCCCTTCTTCTTCTTCGGCTTTGGCAAGATCTCCAAAACAAGGCCCGCATGCTCCATCCCCTCATCCATAGCTGCCACGGCTACGGCAAATGGCTCGTGCAAGGCCTTCATGACTTCGTTCCAGACCTTCTTCTCCCCGGCCTTCGCCGCCTCGTCACGATGTTCCCAGGACTCCGCTCGATCGAAGGAATTCTGCTGGGCTTCAACCCATCCACGTCTTTCGGCGATCCGTTCGAATATATCTATGATGGTGCTCATACCCACGAGAGGAATTATGATTTCACGGAATAATCTGAATATCTCATCCATGTCCTTGGCATCCAGCTTTCCCCATGCACACTCCCTCTTAGCAAATGCCATGTCGCCGTGCAATTTCCCATGTAAGCCGGACAGGGCTCCGATGGCACCCTTCAAAGCTTTTGCTTGGGCTGTCTCCACTGGTCTGGATTTGGAATTTTCGTCATTTTTCTTCTTCTTCTTTTTCTCATCAAGCTTCGCATCTGTTGCAGCAAACATATCGCTGCTCTCCAAGCTTTGGAGGTAGGCCGTTTGTGCCTGTTAAATGCAGTTAATGCCACTAATCCCGAATAAAAAAAACTGTAGCGGGCAGCGAAATGTGCTCTACACAACGTTGAAAAAGACATAGAAACGCACCTTTAGAGCTCCCCTGACCGCCTCCACATATTGTGCCTGTTCCTTCTGCACAACCGTCCGAGAGGAAACCGGAATTACGAACAGAGACACGGCAGTTGCAAGAGCAAAGGCGCTCAAGAACGCGATTAAAAGCTGCCGTATGAGCGCCTCGCCCTGTATTATCGTCTGGAAGTTGGGTCCAAATGTGAATGCCACATTCGTGAAGATGCTGTACATTATCGCCGGAAACTGCAGAGCCGGTATCTTGGCCCGCAAAGTGTTCACAAAGTAGATGTTGGCGAAGAGCCATATGGCACACACGACCGCTTGGCTTGAGTTGTATGTCGCTGTAGAGCCGGGTGGAGTCGTATGTTTCCTCGCCTGTACTCCGCTCCAGATACCCAATAGCGCCACGGCGCTTCCAATGCAAATGCCGAGGGCGTTGAGGATTACTGTTTGTATGAATTTGGCGCGAGGCATGATGGAAAGCGAGAGCACGGTGATGATAGGGACGAGGTAGCCCAGAGTGGTGAATACCCTTGCGATGTCAAGGGATTCATACCAGGCGACCGCTATGATGGGTGCGAGAGATCCTCTATATTTTTTTGTTTTAGCCTCCTTGTTATCTCTCACAAAATATACTAAATAGAGATATATTTACTTGAACATCATCATGAGAGTCCCTAGATCGAGATCAATCTTTGCCCATATTCTCTTGAGTTTGGATGGCCTGGGCTTCTCCTCGTCTTTCGTGCCATTGGAGTTCGATGCCTCGGCATCCCCTCCAGCATCCCCCCCAGCATCCTCCCCAGCATCCCTCTCAGTATCCCTCTCAGTATCTGCCGCTCTGACATTCCTGCTCTCTATTAACTCCGGCTCATCTTCCACAGCGGCTGACATGTTCGTAGGTCCAACAGTCGCTCAATTGATTTCCGCTGGTATATTTACGTGGTTGAGACATATGGCGGACCACCATATAAAATCAAGACGGCTAAACATCGGGCCTGACGGAAAGTGACGTACTAGTGGGCACGGTGCTGGAGTCGGTGCCGCAGGCTGAATCTGGGGGATAGTGGATCTCGTCGTCGGACATTCTGAGAGATTTAGGATCTAAGAGGGCTCGTAGCTAAACAAACGCTGATGCGAGAACTAATAGATTGCTTGGCGGCGTATATTGCTAGTTACAGTTAATAGCAGCAGCTTATATTGACTGCAGCATTAACTAATGCTTATCTGGGGCAAAATATGTGCCAAGCCACGTCAGCCACACTTCGCCCCTGGGCGCCACAGTCAGTTGCGGACGTATGTGCCGCTCCTCCGCTTACGCCGACGCTTCGCCTCAGTGATACGTGCGTACGCGTCGGTGACGCTGCGCCATTATGATCGGGAGGAGGAATGACGGGATGTAGAGAGGCTGTATAAATATGCCTGGTTTGCCCCGTGTAATCTTGAAGTAATAATCACGAACATCCATCGCACGCACATAGCACACACATCCATCACACGCATTCAACTCGCTCTTATCACTCATCCACCACCAATCTACCCCGCCACCCTCAATCCCACAAACTCAAAATGGGTCTCCTCAGCAAAGCCGCCATAATCGGCGCCGGCATCTACGCAGTAAAGCATATTAAGTAGGCCTCCCTCCCGCCTCTACCCCACACAACCTGTCAAGTCAAGTCACTAACCCCCCGCAGAGAGAAGAAGGAGAACAAGAAAGCTGGCGCACAGTACGAACAGCAGCAGCAACAGGGACAGTTCCCGCAGGGACAGCAGTATCAACAGGGACAGCAGTACTACCCGCCCCCGTCGCAGGGACACCAGCAGCATGCTCCGCATGGGGAGAAGGGGGGACCGCCGTCGTATGTCCAGCGTCATGATGGGGGGTATGGACAGGAGAAGATGGGAGGGAAGTGAGCTGGTGTGAGGAGAAGGGGAGTAGATGGGAGTTCTTTGGGTAGGATGGCTGGGTAAATGTTTGATTCGATGGTGTTGGATTTGTATTATATATGGAGTTCTGGCTGTGGATTAGATGTCATGAATAAATGATTATAACGTACCTTTTCAAGTGCCTCACCTAACCGTACAACGTACCTTGATACTGCCATGACGAAGGAAGTCAAACCAACAACGCGCATATCGCGAGATGCACATATTAGCCGCTTGGGTATCACAGACCAACCCCAGCTTATGTACTCCACCATCCCACATCTCCAATCCCACGATGCCACGGCAGAAACGATCGGCCCATCCACCCACATCCACTCTATTTCGATCTGTAACGCGCCAAGTTTTACAGCCAAGTCGACCGGTCCACCAAACAACTAGCGCCAAGCGCTATTTACCGCCGCATTTCTGCACAGACATGCACTGTTTGTTGGAACTCGGTCAGCCATCAGCCCATTCGCCGAGAGTTTCTTGTTTTGGTCGCACTTGGTCGAGAGGGAAACGCGTTGATGGAGGTTGACATTGACAGCGCGGGGAGGCTATTTCGGGCGATCGCTCCTATCCCTGTGTAGTTAGTGCGTCAGCCCCAACGGCCACCGGCGCTTACCATCCACGTCCCTGGCTTACTGGCCCCTGATCCGGCAGCCCCTGAATAAATAGGTGGAGTGGGCGGAAGGGATGACATCCTACTTGCCTACAGTCAGAATCTCACCACAGTAGTAAACTTACTGTATGTCAAATAAGAAGTAGATCTTAGTGGTGTTAGTGTACTAGTGCACTTTATTTCTCATCCCCCCGCCAGTCACAGCCGGGTTGCGTTCCCTCTTTATCCTATACCGGTACATCTTATCCGCGTTTGATAAAACATACCCGGGTAGATCGCTCCAATACTGCAGGAGATCAGCATCTTTTTTACCAGCCAAGCCACTTCATTTCCTTTGTACGGAATTTACTGTGATGGGCAGTGTTTGTTACAGTATCTCAGCATAGCCTCCTTCTCTCCGCATGCAGCTGCATCTTCCCTCGCTGTGGGTGGTACAGCGCTGTATGGGAGGTATGGCAGTGGATCAGGGGCATTCCTTCCCGCCGTCCTTGCATCGTCATCCCCGTGCATCATTCCTTCCATTTATACTTAAAGTACTGCTAATATTGGACTCTTGCAGTGAGAACACACGCTGACTTGTTCTCTGTATTCCATGCTGTACACTGTATAAGTAGTGGCCCCACGTATTCTTGTCTTGCCTTGTGTCTCTCCACGGCCGCCCGCATCCGCATCCACACCCACGTCCACGTCCAACATACATCCCACATAACTTTCTCTGTATTCTTCAATTTCGCTCCGTCTTCATTCTTTCTCTCATTCCAACTCCCACCAACAAATTGGATAACTGTAATATCAATATATTACTCCGACGCCCGTTCATTAGCAGGTACGTTAGTTCCGGCCAAAGTCTGACGCTGTGAGACAGCTGTATCACGCAATCCCGTTTGTTTACAGCTGCACAACTTCACCTCGAAATTACTTGTCTACAAGAATTCCTCCCTTACTTCCCCAGTTACATTTCACCTCCCTCTTCCGGCTCTTCCGACTCTCACAGCCACTTCTTTCCTCCTTAAAGAGCCCACAGCTTCCTCACCTTTTCACATTCAAACGCACACGAACTTACACCTTCCTCTAGAACACTCTCTATCACACATCAACCCAACATCACAAGTTCACCAACCGTCACCATGCGTTCCACACTCATGCTTGCTGTCGCATCTGCCCTCGTGGCCAGCACTGTAAGACACCTCTACCCCTACCGTCCCCAATTGACCCTCAACTAACCACTTTATAGGCTGCCGCCGAAGCCCCCAAGGTATCGGGAAACCCAGCGGACGTGAGCTACAAGGCTGAAATTGCAACCTCGAACGAGAACGGCGTTGGAGGCTTTGTTGAGGTCACTACTGCCACTGGCGGCAACGGCGCCGACATCGAGTACGAGTTCAAGCTCCCTCAGGAGGGCGGTCCCTTCAGTACGTCTCACTTCCCCTCCCCCCTGTCCCAAGACCACCAACTAACACCCCCCAGCCTTCCACATCCACGTGAACCCAGTCAACTCCACCGGCTCTTGCACCTCCACAGGCGGCCACCTCGACCCCTACAACGCCGGCGAGAAGCCCGCCTGCGACACCAGCAAGCTCGCCTTCTGCCAAGTCGGCGACCTCAGCGGCAAGATCGGGAAGAAATTCCCCGCCGGCGAGATCGCCGGCCGATTCTCCGATGACTTCACGAGCCTCGTCGAGGGCGCATCCGCCTTCATTGGCAACAGGAGCATTGTCGTGCACGCTGCTGACAAGTCGAGGATCGCTTGCGCGAACTTCGCGCTGGTGAAGTCCGCGGGACCTACTGGTGGAAACGGAGGGGGGAGTGCTAGCCCTACTGGTGGCAACGGAGGGGGAAGTGCTAGCCCTACTGGTGGTGCCGGAGGCGGATCCGGTACGAATGGTACCGACGGTGCGACTCGCCCGACGGCTACGCCGACTGCTACGCCTACTGGCGGCGCTGCCCTTGTGTCCGCGAGCGTGATGGGACTTTTGGGTGTTCTCGCTGCTGGAGCTGCGCTTTTGTAAGGGGTGATTGATTGATTGAGGGGCTGTCATGCCATCTTATAGAGGCAGTGGCAGGGGGGAGTTTATTCTTGTGAGATTGGTTTGGGGTCGTGGTTTATATCTGCGTGGATTGTGGGCTGAGGGGACTTAATAATACCTTGGGGGGGTGTATGAAAAGGTCGATAGATGGGAGGGTGAGCGTTGCTGCTGAATGTCTTATTGGGAGAGTAGAAATTACTTCTGATATGATTTGAAAGTTGTTGTGTTATGTGATGGTGCTTGTGAGATTTGATTGTGTGTGAGGGTAGTATGTCAGGTGTGATATGCAAGAGTGTGAGAGTAGCATTCATGAAACACAGTAGGAATGTGAGGGATACCTTTCCTGCCGCCCTCTTTGGGAGAGAAGTGATGCGGTAAGTCTGGAGGACGCGTAACTGAAATGCCAAGCCAACAGAACTGCCACGCACGCCACGTACTGCCGTGTGAGGTGGTTGTTCGCACAATACAGAACAGAAAATAGACTTTGAAATGTATTTTTTTTTTAGCTCCTGGTATATCACGGATATCTAGTCTCCTGACATAATTTCCAGGTCCCCTTGTGCAATCTCCTCGACTGCAGCACCCCCCTGGATCACCCCGCCAGTTTCCCAGTTGCAACGAAACTAGATCATGGCGTAGATGCTGGTGGGGTGTTGGTGCACGCGGAGATGTAGTATGGCGCCCCTTCGTCTCCATCGCCCCCGTTTTGTATGTTGGTCATGGGCTGCGGAAGGCCTGGATGGTGGATATGTCGTTGCTCTCTGCTCCTCTGATTTCCTTCCCCCTCTCACTTCCTCTTGCTTCGCCACCCTCCTCACACTACCGCCCTACCCCACGCGCAGGCAGGTCGAGATTTCAGTCGGCGGAGATGTACATCACTATATGCCGTCAGTTCAATCCTCACATACGCACATCTGCCCTCCACACTCCCATATTCCCATCCCACACCCCCCACAGTCCACAGTGCACCACCCGCACCAACTCAGAAAGCCCGGAAATCGCAAGAGCTGCAAAGTAGAAAGTAAGAGCGCCCAACAAACTCACCATTGTTCCCGCGGATAAACGCGTCGCCGTAGCTGCGCCGCCGCGCGCCGTCAACGTGCTCGGTGCAGTTCTCAAGCGCGATGTTCATGTATCCGTCGACGGACTGGAGGGAACCTTTGGGGGGTTGTCAGTTTCATGGTAGCTAGAATGGAGGAGGGGACGACGGGGGCGGGG
>JPKE01002769.1:0-22976 GCA_000750995.1 Pseudogymnoascus sp. VKM F-4520 (FW-2644) | reverse complement strand
TGATACCAAGTGCGCCGCTCGCTGATATGCGCCGCTCGCTGATAAACCACGTTATACATGTTTACATTCTCAGGTCCATCAAGGCCCTCTGTGGCCCCTTTCCGTTACTCCTGCAGTATGCCAATTGGGTATTACTAGTACTTTATACAAGCTTCTATTCGACTTCCGGCTTCACCAGAAACCCTTGTAGCTTCCACAGCCATTGCCTCGCCGAGACTGTCTCTTGCTTATCCTTCACCACAACAAACTCGTGGCACATAATGTTTGGGAACTGAGCTCTCAAGCTGTCGACACCCTCTTGCCCAAGCAGCATAACAAGATTATGTAGCGGGAGTTTCTTCTCCCAGTACGGAGGGTACGAGATCGTCGCGAGAGGTCCAGGGCCCTTCTTATCTGTGATCGGCGATGAAGCCGAAGGTGCCTGAGGTAAGTTCTCCGTAGCTTCGCCCTCCACCCACGGCTCAGGGGTATCCGTCCCCTCAGTGTACGGCCCCAGCCACAGCAAAGCGCCCATCTGCTTCTTCTTCACCACGGCGTCCCAAGTTTTCGCATGCGCGATCTGCCCCTTATTCCACTTCATCAGCGCCACAAGCTCCCCCTCGACCTTTTTCCTCATCATCTTGCACACAAACTCATCCATATCACTGCGCCACCTCAACTTCGCCCCAGCCCCCACAGTCGGATTTGTAAATCGCGCCCACGCCCCTGTCAGCCCACTACGCTTCGTATTAACCGCCCGGAGAAGCTCCCGGTTAGCGAGCACATAGTTCCGTCGTCCCGGGTGGGTATGCTTATTCGTCTCCGTCTCGTCCCGCTCATCCCGCGGCACGCGCGCGCTTAGGTCGCGAGGGAGATACCACAGCTCGTCTGTGTCGGGGCGGGGTAAGAGCTCGAAGGGCTGCAGAAAGGAGCGCGGCAGCCAGGTACGCGTTAGTGCGCACGAGCGGACGGGCTTGGAGAGGGCGAGGGCGTAGGGGTTGCGGAGGAGGCGTTTCTGGAAGGGAGTTGGATTTAGAGGTGCTGGGAGCTTGGGTTCGCGCAGAGCCGTCCAGGGGGTGACTATTGGAGCCATAAGGGGAGAGAGGGGGAAGGTGGCGCGTTGGCGAGGGGTGAGGAAGGATAAAGATTCTTCAGAGCTTTGCTGCTGAGGTGGGTTTCGGTTATGCCGCGACGAAAGTCGCCTGGCGCTTGTAGTAAAATGCCGAACAGAGCTACTGGAGCTGTTGCCCATGGGCTTGCGCCCTAGGCCGGAAGTACTGTCTATGCAGTTGCTGTGACGTTGGCCTAGCCCTCGAGCTGTATTAGAATTTCGAGGAGGCAACGTCGCGCATCGTCAACTAGCAAATGACCCTCCTTCACCTGCGATCGCCTCCACAATGCGATCTACAGCCCCTAGCGCCCACAGGTTTCCCTCGTCCCCTCCAAGCCACTTCTCACCCTCACCCACTTCCTCGCCGCCCTCGCTGATGCCCTTCCGCAAACCATAGACATGTGACACAACCTGTGGACCCACGCCCGTCTGCGCGCGTAGGCACGCGATGGCCACGAGTGAGGTTAGCACCCTTCCCACAGCAGGTTTATGTACGCCTGGAAAATCACTTAGGAGCGAACCATAGTGATTGCTGAGGATATGCACTGGTAGATCAGGGTGTGCGGCCTTGAGCTTGGCCACGAGCTTTCTGGAGTGTGGGTCGTATATCGAGTTCCACAACCCCTTCGCTCTCGCCTGTACTAGTTCAAGGGATTCTGGTGTGAGAGTTCTGCGTCACCTATTGTCAGCCGTTTATCCTGAGTTGGGTCGATTGGAGGTATTACCGTGTCGGTGTCGTGGGGAGCTGTGCGGCTGTTTCTGAGGGGATCGTAGCGTGGAGGTGTACGAGCTGATTCAGGGCGCGGGGAATGCCGTTGAAGCTGATCGTCTTAAGCCCAACTTCGCGCATGAAAGCTGCGTTTTGGACAGAAGAGGCATGGTTGGGAGAGGCGAGGTTGTGGAGGAGGGTTAAAGAGGCGGGAGAGTTTACGGTCATGGTCGCGGCTGTCTGTGAGATGTTAGCGGATATATGCACATGAGAGGAGGGAAAGGCGCACAGTAAGGGCGAGCCATGGGAGAACGCCGAGAGAGTTAGAAGTAGCCTCGCGCTGTATATCGGAGTAGATGGCGGCAATATTCTCCGGGGCGGGGAGGGGACCAGAGCGGGCGAAAGGCGCATTGATCGCCGCCTTGAGGGCGGGGGAAAGCCTGGACATGGCGGCAATGGAAGGAAGGAGCGATTGGCAAGTGCCAAAATGGAAAGCGCGCCGTTGAGGAAGGAGCGAGGGAACGTAGTGTGACTCGTCCCTTCCTCAATTAATATATGATGAAGACGGAGGAGGGCATCTTCAACATTGGCCGTGCACGAACCACTTGCGCCGGCCGCGACAACCATATCTCCGAACTCCAGCTCAAGCTCAACTTTCTCAACTCCAACACCACCGAGCTGTTACAGCTCCACAACCTTCACCACAATGCTACCATTACGAGTAGCTCGCGCCACGGCGCGCTCAGCCCTGCGCACAGCAACGAGGCCCTATTCCTCCCGCTCGTCGCTCTCCCACCAAGCACCACAAGCATGGACACCCGTTCCATTTATCACCGAGACAATAGTGAGCAGCCAATGCGCCGACCCAAGAACCTAACTAACAACCCCAGGGCGGAGGATGGCGGACATGTATGTAATCTGGCCACAGTAGGAAGCTCACGCCCAACTAACCCCCACAGCCGACATCTTCTCCAAGCTCCTCCAGGAGCGCATCATCTGCCTCAACGGCGAGGTGAACGACACCCTTTCCGCCTCCATCGTCGCGCAGCTCCTCTTCCTCGAATCCGACGCGCCCGCGAAGCCAATCACGCTGTACATCAACTCGCCCGGCGGTTCGGTCACGGCTGGCCTTGCAATCTACGATACCATGACTTACATCCACTCGCCAGTGCACACGGTGTGCGTGGGGCAGGCGGCGTCGATGGGGTCGTTGCTGCTGTGTGGTGGAGAGAAGGGGCACAGATATTGTCTGCCGCATAGCAGCGTCATGATCCACCAGCCGAGCGGAGGGTACTTTGGGCAGGCGAGCGACATTGCGATTCACGCGACGGAGATACTGAGGGTGCGGAAGAGTCTGAATGAGATTTATAGGCTGCACTTGACGAGGCGGAAGGGGGGGACAGTGGAGGGGGAGTGGACGCTGGAAGAGATTGAAGGGATGATGGAGAGAGATAAGTTCTTGAGTGCTGGGGAGGCGCTGGAAATGGGAATTGTGGATGAGATCCTGGATCGGAGGGGGAAGCCGGAGGAGGAGACGAAGAGCACTTGAGCGAGTGGCCATGGGCGGCAACCGCTAGGAGGCCTGGGGAGTTACTGTAAGCTTATAGAGGAGTCAGGGGCTACGAACTGTATACATAGGGTATGTTGCTGGGCAGAATTTTAGAACTGGAGGCTGGAAAATGGATATTTGAGGACAATATGACTAGCATTAAACAATGACGAGAATGCTCATGGGTATATTTCAATTAATGACTACTACAGCACTTCTCCCCGCACTCGCTTCTCTGCTCTCTCGGGCGATTAAAAAAAACGTGGAAAAAGTCCAAACAACGCAACTGCTAAGAAATAACGAAAACTTCGCGATAAAAAACGCCTGCGATCATGCCCTGGTGTAGTCATAACTCTGATACATCATCATACCCCGGCCCCTCTGCTTCCGAGCCCCACCAGTGCCTTCTTGCTTCCCCTCGTTCCCTCTTGCCCAGAAACAATCGGAGATTCAACTGTGCTCTTCTTTCTCTCTCCATCATAACCAAAATATCGCTTCGTAGCCTCCATCGCACTCTTTTCCCCTCGTCGTAATCCACATCGAAGAAACCCCCTCCTAGGCCATAACAGCGCTCTTCTCGAGATCTCTGTTGACAACCTTCTTCCGCATCACCGCATCCTGTCCCTTCATCCTACGGTCTAGAGCCCTCTCTAGCTTTGCCCCGAGCGCCAACTTGGACAAGTTCTCCGACTTCTCCTTGCTAGGTACGAATCGCTGGGACGCGAGCTTCTTGTTCTCGAGCTTTGCGAGGCCAGCCGTGATATCGGCAATCTCAGCCTGCACGGTGTCGGAGGTGAAGGAGTGTATAGACGGGGCGGGGGTGGTGTAGGTGCTGTAGCGCATGGAGGCGCGGTTGGAGGAGAGCTGTGGGGGTCGTGAGTCAGCTTGATGCGACAGGCGGGGGGGCGGTGAGGGTTGACGTACAAGACTGGGAGCCATGATTGGGCGGGAGGAGTCGAGAGAGCGGCCCATCGTGGAGGTTTGGATGGGCGTTGGGGGTGTTGGTGAGGTTGTAGTTTGTTGTGGTGGTGGGAGGTATCGGCTATCGGACAGCGGCCTTGGAGTCGGTGTCGCTCGATTGCGCCCGGGAGAGACGGGGTATCTGCAGTTCTGAGGGTGTAGAGTAGTGGTAGATGTGTATGTGTATATCTGCAACGATCCGATGTGTGTATCGTGGAATTTGGCTATTTGGAAGTGGCGAGGAGTAGTGTATATAGTCTTCGATAGCCGTGAAACGAGGTCAAACGTCGTCCCGTCCCCCGTTTGTGCGGGTGTTGGCCCGGAGTGGTTAGATTGGGTTCGGTGTGGTGGTGGTGTATGGTGGTGGTGAGATGGGGACACGAGGGAAACAGGGATGGCGGTGCCGTTACTGGTTGGGTAGGGGTTGGTGCCTGTAGGGGTTAGGGGTGCCTGTCCACCAGTGCAGCTGGAGGTGCTTGGGCGTTGTCATCCACTGGCACCCACTGTCATCCACACACAAAATAGTGTACGATAGTGTACAGAACAGTGCACAACGATAACGACGAAACTAAATTGGTTCACCACATGCCACAATAGTGTTCTATGCGTTTGGAGGTCGTTGTACACTACAAAGAATACAAAGAACTCGATGTATTGTGAACTGTAACGTGACGAGACGGAACACACTGCCGTCATACACTGATCAGGATATTATATTGTCGATCAGGACTGCCAGCCTGCCCACAATACCATGGCAGCGGGTCGCCACGCTGGAAACACGCGGCACCGGAAACACGTCCGGACAACAAGGGGCCACAGTACTCTAGCATGCGGATGGGGCTCTCAGTCCCCATACCCGAGATCCTGAAACGCGCTGTGCCTATAGCATTGGATGCTATTTACGGCAGGACTAGACATGGCATACTGCTGCATCCGCTCCCGCTGGCTCAGACCCACTGCTAACCAGCCGCGGTCATATCTCAAGCAAGGTGGCGGCAATATTTCTGCCGCAATATTGGCTCAGGGACTGTGGTTTAAGGTCAAGGGTCCATGGTTCGAGGCCGTCAGATATCGGCTTTGAAAACGCCACCTATCGTCAGTTTGCATGGGTGGGCAGCATCCTGCCTGCAAGGCGGTGGGTCAAGGCACCGCCGTATCACTGATCGAACCGAATAGCCGGACGAACACCTCTGTATTGTAAGGTATTGACTCACTGGACACTTGGGACTTTGCTACAATGGGGTTTCTCGCAGGTGTGGTTGCAGAGAGCCGTTGAGGGGCAGTCCCAACTATCACCAGTGAAGCGGGGAAGAAATTCATCTGGCGCCAACAAGTGCGTTTGGACATAAGCACATTACAAGTTACCCTCACATCGTCTCCATCCAGTCACTCCTCTTCTACCAGCCCAGCTCCCGCTGCAGCCACTTCTCCTCTACCAGTCCATCCCCTACAGCACTTCCCAACACCTCTATCCCCAGCTGCGTCTCCGACCCCACCAACTCCTTCAAAGCCTCACTCTCCCCCCCGACAGCCGCCGCAAGGGCCCCCTTAAACCTCCCCTCCCTCCCAACCCCATCCTCCCCATCAACAAGCGCCTGCCTCGCAGCTCCCCTGTAAAATACCCCCGCATTCTTAACCAACACCCCCGCATCCACGTTCCCCGGATACCCCGTCCCATCCTTCACCCGAAACCTCAGCATTTCCGCATCCCCCCTCGCCAGATGTATGCGTGCGAGGTTCATCGCTCCCGGAACCTTCGCCGCAGCACCTAACGAGCTTCCCGCTTGAGTCAGCGCACCCCACCTTGCCACAATCTGCTGCTGCTGCTGTCCGTCTTCGACAGGCTGTGTGCGCAGCGCAGCCGCAAAGGCGAGCATCGCGTCTGCCTTATCAGTTAAGCCCTTCGGGTCAGCAGCCAGGTCGAGGTCGCGGAAGGCGTCAGCGATAGCTCGCTCGTACGTCGCGGCATCGATGGTACCGGCGCGGAAACCGGCCTCTGCGAGTGCAGACAGAAGGTTTGCGCATGTGAGGCCTACTTCCGGGGCACGGGTGGGTGAAGGGGCGAGGTAGGTGGGGAGTTTGACGAGGAGGGTTGAGGTGTACTCCTCGAGGGCAGCGAGGCCACGGGGGTCAAGCTTCGTGGCGAGGACGGTGAGGGTCTCGAGGAGGGCGAGGATTGTGTCCAGGAGCGTGTCGGGGGTGGTTGGTTCGACGATGCTGGCCCATTGCTCTTCGGATGGTTGGGTGCTGGCGGCTGCTGCGGCGGGAGTGAGGGGTGCGCCGCCGTCGGAGTCGATGGGGGAGCCGGGGGTGTCGGCATTCATGGAGTCGCGCAGGGCTTCAGATTCCGTGAAGCGGAATTCCTGGAGGGTGAGGCAGCGTTGGAAGAGCTCGACTGCCTCTTCGAGGAGAGGGACGAGGGAGCCGGCGTCGCTACCCACGTCGTCGAGCGCTTCGGCGAGGGAAGTGAGGACTTGGGCGGTGTTGCTAGCTTTGTTAATGACCGCATTGAAATAGGGGGTGGAAGGACTCACAATATGACATCAGGGTCGTCCTGCTTCAAAGTCAGGGCTAGCCTGCTGGATTCAAGAGCCACATGCAACAGGTCCAGCAGATTCCCCGGGAGCTCTCCTCGTAGCTTTGGATGCTGTGTGATTTCATATTGTACACGTGCTCTGCAATAAAGTTAGAATGGCAACGCAACAGTATTTCGATGGTCCTTACTTATTATAAGCCAGATCAAAAGAGTCTGGAAACTTCGTGAGGCCCGCCTCGTATGTGTCTATCGCTCTGACGAAGAAGCGTGTTGACTTGGCTGCGTCCCCACCACGCCACTTCTCGCCGGCCTCTTCATGGTCAACTCCAGCTGGATAAACAGTCAGTCGCCGTTCCCTGAGATATCTATCAAAGTGTCATACCCGCTAAGAACTCATCTGCGGTTTCTGGAACCTGTCACGTGTTAGGGTCGACGTCACACAAGATTCGCGATCGTCAGCAAGAGGTTGGGCGCACCTGCATAGCCTGCTTGGCCGATTTCTTTTTCCTGCTGTCATCCTTGAGGAATTGTTTTGGTTTGGGCATTTTGTTTATGATGGTTAACGAGGGTTATGTATTTGATAGTGGGGAGCTGGTCGAAGATATAAAAAAGCAGTCGGATTATATCATTGGCGCGCTAGTTGGCGGCGATGTCGATAAGAAACACCGCGACACTTCCTTCTACACGCGTTTGTTGACACTACAATGCCCCCCAGTAACCATCCTCATTGCGGTTTGACATATAATCAAGGTAAGAGAATAATTTCCTAGTTTATATTCTCACGGCCAAAGAACCGGAATGAAGGGAAAATTCGGAGAAAATAAGGGCATATCAGGGAGTATTTAGGCTCCATCTTAACGGGCGTCGGAAGCATCGCCTTGTCGCCTATCCAGCTAGATAATATCATTGTCATTCTTTTATAACATTTCAATATCGTATCTATGAATGGCTAGTCACCCTTGATGCGGATCTAACTGCATCTAAAGCTGTTTGAATTGTGAACAGGCTGTCCCTAGCATAAGCAGCCACGACATCATGCTCCGAAAGAGCGTTGCCAGAATGGCATCTGTACCCAATGAATTAATTGGGGCAGCTGGACGTCGCTATCAGTTTAAGGAACTGCTTCAAGAGCGCCCATTTGTCGGTCGTGTGTGGTTGGCGACGTTCGAGCCCTTACTCCATGTTATCCAAGTTCGTAAACTAACTCGCCCTCAGACCCGGACAAGATCAGTTTATGCTAAAAGATATTTCTGAAGACATCCTCTCCAACTTCAATGAGAAGATTCGGCCTCAGCTTCGCGAGAGCCCCTTCATAAGGTTGCCATGGGACACCATCCCCAATCAGCGTATATTTGTATATAAATACCTCACTGATGACTTCTTAAGCTTGATTAGGGAACAGATCTCAATACGAGCGAGGAAGAGAATTCTTCGGGACAGTCTGCGAGGGATTGCCGAGTTGCATGACCAGGAAGTTGTCCATCTTGGTAATTTCAGCCTCTTTGTAACAGTGACTAAAATCAAACGCTAAATGGGATTCAGATATTAAGCCGGACAATATTATGGTCACTTGCAGCCATGCCGGCCAGGAGACAAAAGTTGAGCGGGTTCAGGTTACGGATCTTGAAAACGCTGCCCACCTTCCGAAAGGCAGATGTATCAAAGGGATGCTAGCTGGCAACGACAACTGGCGAAGTCCCGAGGCTCACTTCAAGGGTTAGCTTAATAAGCCGACTGATATGTTTTCTTGGGATCATGGTGAGTGTTCACCTTGATTACCGAGGAGACTCGCTGATGTGCGATATAGTGTATATATGCTCTGCTCGGCCGAGTTATCCTTGGCCCTGATGACGATTTCCAAAAGCACACGGAACAGGGTGCGCTGCCTTATATTATCGCTTGCAACGTCAAGTTTCGTATTTTGGTGACCAGGAAGGAGTCGAGGGGCTCTTGAAACATATTGCCGACGACGAAACTAATTGTCAAGTCGTGCGGATGCTTTGGGAAGGGCGCTTTGAGGAATACATCCCGTACAAACCATTCTCGGAGTGGGCAGATGTTACCGATGTAGTGTTTAAGGACTTTATCCAGGGATTGACAAACCTCGACCCAGCGAAGCGGATCACAGCACGCCAAGCATTAGAACACCAATGGTTCACAGATGTATAAAACTAAAACTAGTTGGCATGAAGCAATCAATATCAAAATTGATATTGATTAAAAAGTTGATTAAAAAGCTCCTGGTCATTCGCTACAAAATGCCTTCACGGTCGCAACCACATCCTTACTCTGCACGCCGTTGACATAGCTCCCTGCCAATTTTCCGCTCAAATACGGATCCTCGGTGAACGACTCGAAGCAACGGTCACCGAGAGGAGACATTCTTCTCTGATGAGCACGCCGGCTTTGTGGAGAAGTACAACAGGCCGCTGGGACGCCGCCAAAGAATTTGGTGCCTCGGACACAATTGGGACCATCACTTGTGCGGATAGAGGGAACATTGAAGCGCTCTAGAGGATAGGTGTGCCAGAAATCCTTTCCTGTGTAAATTAGCATCGGCTAGAGCGTAGGTGCTGTACCTACGAGCAGTGAGATCTTTTCGTTGATCGTTGCCTCCCGGATGACGCTCTCAGTATCGAAAGCTCGACTCATTGCCATACCGAGTTGTGTTTCCTTAATGTTAGGAGGCCTTCTAACACTACTTACTCTTATTTCTTACCTTATTATATAACATCCCTCTTGTCCTATAGCTCCTATGCTGTTAGCTAGTTATTTCACACCTCGCAACTGCCCGGCTGGCGGGTCAGAATTGTTATTCTTCGTTGCCATGCGTTTGAATGTGTTTTGGTGATGTGAAATCCATCTTTTTGCGGAATCATCTCCTGCAATTCCTCGGTCCTTTAGCAAGGTGGCAGCTGATCTTCCGTCCCTAGACCGAACATAGCTACATCAAGGCGGTCAGCAAAGGTACACTGATGATGGTGAAATCAGTAGTGTACCTACCATGTCCAAATGCCTGAAAAGGCCACATGACCTCGGTAGGACGTGTTGCCTCGAGGTTGTTTGTCGTATCCAGGAAATCGTTAAAGTAGAACGAGCCCAAGTGAGCATCGAGATCAAACCTGTTGCCGGAGTATGCCAGATCCAGTCGTCTAATATTGCTTTGATCTGGGGGAGTTTGTGCATGCAAGGGAGCTGTATTCGATCCCGACCAGTAACTTGACCCGTCACCTGACTCATCGGGAGTCACGTAGACAGCATGCGCGCTTTGCTGTAAGCTGCTTAAAATGGCCTCTGATGGCTTGGGGCCACTTTAAGTTTGCTGATCACAATTGTTATACCGTCTGCGGTCCACCTGTTCATCACTTTCTCCCTGAGAATCGGCTACATCTTGGTGCAACACCGCATCTATCTCTCGTTGTATCGTGATTCTGAGCAGATCGCTCAGTAATTTCTGCGTGAGTCCAGCAACGGGACTATGTCTGTGCAGTTTTTTAGAAGCAGTGATGATACGCACGACGGCGCTCTTGCAATTCTGTGCCACGGCACTAAAGGGTGCTGCATGGGGTGGAATGCAGAGGATGACGCCTGCGGTGAAAAGGTGCATCAAAGCATAGGAGATGATTGTTTGGTTCGCCAAAAAATGGATTGGCGCGTTCGAAACACGAGTCGCTGCGGCGACTGATATGTCTAGTGAATTCTTGATCTGTTCGTTGTCGGGGGGTTTCCATGGATTTTGCGAGCTCTGTAGGGTCGGGATTGTGGTTTCTAGGACCGGACGATGAAGTAGGATCACCGTCGCATCGTAAAGGAAGTCGACGGCAACAGCTTGCATGAACAAGAGCCGGCTAGCATTATTGTCGAATCTCTGTGCATCGCTGCCGTTGATGCCGAGAGAGCGCCAGTGCTCGAGGTTCAGATGCAAGGGTACATCGGCCCTCCAGCATTCGAGCTGTTCTGTACCTTCGTGAATGATCTGTTGTAAGGAAGCCCAGCCACGAAAACTAGGCGGTGAGCGGAGCTTCAGGAGCCGAAGACGGGATAGGATCTCGGCGACAATATCATACATACGGTACTTCAAGTTGTAAAAGGTGATATGGGATACAACGTCGGACTCAGCCGGGATATTCAGACTGTTAGCGGATACAATAGTGTCATCCAAGTCTTCTAGCGGTTGCATTGAACCGAAAGCCGGATCTAGAGACGTTGGTCGGCCGTATATCATAGAGGCATATGTATCTGCTACCTTGAGGTGGTTCCAGCATCTTCGCCGTATCTGGATCATGACTTTGTCTTGATTACCGATACGCGGAGAATGGAGGGCCAGAGCGTATCCCGCCCTGGTCGCCATACCAAGCACAGCCCAGGCCAAGTTAGGATTGCCATTAAACATATAGAAGGTTCCGAGTAGAATGCAGACTTGAGCGGCCTCAATCTGACAGTCCTCTAGTAGATCTAGTAAGTGGCGACGGACCTCCGCAATCAGCTGGTTGAGCATCGATATACAGTCCATGCCCTGCTCTTTTAAAACGTGATGGCCCGCCCAGCTTTCTTCGTTTGAGACGGCTTGCAGTGCCATGGCGGCAGCCATGAAGGTCGCCAACACTGCACCGCGTTCCTGTGGCTTCCAGGACTCTCTACCCAGGACTTCCTGAGCCTGCTTCCTAAGGGTGGGTTCGTGAAAGACGTAGATGAACCAGTGGCATCTTTGGAAGTATTCGTCGATCAGGTTATGCATCACGCCGACATGGGGTATATCCATTCCCAGCGGAGCCCAGTTTCGAGACCTTGACTGGTCAGTCCGGAACTCTGTGGGGATGGACGCTGCGCAATTGGGATCATTGCTGGCTTCCCTGCCGTACAAATTCTTGGCAAAGTCGATTGCAGATGTGTTGGCACCGAACTGAGGCTTTTCAGCCACCTGGGGATCCGCGCTGCGGTGTGCAGGTGGTTCGAAGTCGGACCTGTCTGAACGCAAGCTGACAATGGCATTGGCAGCAGAGGTTTCAGATGGTCCAGGGCTCTGCTGAGCAGCAGTACCCGAGGGACTGGGACGGCCATCGACTCTTTTCTTCGATTTCCTCAAGACTGATGCGGTGGGTGTTCTGCGGACGTGGGTCCGAGACTCACATTCTACTCCAACCCTGCGGCAGAGCAGGCATGGCTTTTCAGCATCGCACTGTGTAAAATTGTCAGCGACCACGCACAGGCAGGAACAGTGTAACGCATAAAGTGGCTCTAGACTCACCTTGAGCTTTTGCCGGCGGCAACGTACGCAGGCGTTGCTTGCTCGCATTCAGGTGGATTGGCACTCGAAGCACGACCGATCGGAGTTGAGCAAACAAAGAAGCAGCTAGCCATTCAGAGATGTCAGTTGGAGTGTACATGATTAGCTACAATGGTGGGCGATGCGTACATAGGATTTAAAAGAGCCACCGTGGGAATGAATTACATATACTCCTCGTGATGAAGAGGAGCGGCTTACACACATACAAGCCTTCTCACATACCCAACCTCGAAGCACGCGCGACAAAACAGCGGCGGCGGCCGGACGTCAAACGGACCACGTAGAGAATCGGCGCGCGATCTTATGCTTCCGATGGGTTGAAAAGGCGCAGGTCGAAAGCTGGGGAAAGTGAGGGGGTGGAGTTGTAGGCCGCTCTTCGCTGGGGAATCATCTCTTCTGTGGCACGGGAACGTGGATTGTCATGAAGGGGGGAAGACCGTGCGATTCTGGATTTTTAGCCCGACTAATCCCACGGGTTCCCGTACGCCACGGCTAGCGCGCGGTTAGCTGGACTGATACATAAATGAGACGGCTAGCTGAACTGATAACTGACTGTAACGCAGTCGAGGAACAGAGGGTTTTAGCGGTGCCTCCAGAATTCCTATATAGCTATGTAGGCCTATTAGATAGTTTGGCAATTCAATCGATTTGCTCTATATGCTATGTAGGCCTATTAGATAGTTTGGCAATTCAATCGATTTGCTCTATATACTGCGCCCAATTGTGAAGCCGCCGGTCCGTCTGCCGAAGTGAAGATTACGGTCACTAGGTATTGGTCACCGTAATACGGCAAGAACCTCTAACATCCACCGCTCGATTTCGTAGCTAATCGGATTGGAGGAAAGACTAGCGTCATCCACCTCATTCCACCGGAGGAGAGACATACCTCAGACGTACCCCGATCCGAGTTATTAACAAGATGATGTCAACAATTCGATGCGAGATGATTTTGGACGGCTAGTGATGATCCCCATTCACAGTCCAACCTGATCACACGTCTGGAGAGGGACCGAGGCCCACAATCCGGCCCTGGATTGTGGGATTTGATCGTAAACGTTATGTGGATGTGGAGAAGTAGCCAGCTTGCGTCTCCCCGCGTTTTCGAAAGTGCCCACGAGCCTTTCTCCAGTGGAGAGACTGCGGGTTAAGAGTATATTGGCAAGCCTATGTGATGTTCCCTCTATTCACTAGCGACGCTTCCAAATTGATATCTAGTCGTGGTCATGCCACGCTGTCCCAGTGCCTTTTGATGTAAATTCGGCCAAAATTGCAAGCCCACCAGACATCTCAACCTGTTTATTGCATTGTGTCATCCTCTAGTCTTCCAGCCTTTGATGACTTGCCAGAAGTTCTAGGTATGCCTCAGGGCTGCGCCTGGGGCGTGTTTGATAAGGACGGCAAGAAGGATATCTTTGGTACGCTCAATCTACTGACTCCAGAGGTTGTCAAGAGTGCGTATGCCGAAGCAAAGGATGGGATATCTATATCTCTCAAGTATGTCCGAGCGATCGTCTAGTCGTCTACTCTAACGTCTCGCAGCTGGTCACTAGGAGCGATTTCCACTCCTGGCTTCCTGCGCAAAGGTCTTGTGCACAAGGTTATAGCATTAGCAAAGACTCCATTGGCGTGTCATGGATTTGATGAGGAGGTTAGACCGTCCGAGTCAGCACTCTCGGCGATTTTGTTCCAGCTAAAGTTTCGTTTCTAGATTGAGTTCAATACCCAATGCAGCTCACAATGGGACAGTTTAGGTGAACTCACTCACTCCGTTTAAGTCATCGCTAATATGTGCTCTTAGTTCACTTCAACCATCAGCCTACTGCTTCAGGCTACAATGGCAGCAAGCCAACTGTCGATGAATTGACGCAGAGCTTCGGTCAATTTGATAGAGAGCAGACTATGCCAACATTGGACCGTGAGTGTCTTGTCATCTGTTGACCAGTCATGGCGACTAACCGCCGATGTAGACTGGCACTCCCGTGGCGGAATTGTAGGCCGTGGTGTGTTTGTCGACTACAAGCGCTGGGCGGATTTGAACTCGATCAAGTACAGCCCTTTTGAAGACAAGCGTATCACTACCAAAGAAATTGAGGTTATCGCAAAAGCCCAAGGCCTCGAATTCAAAGAAGGTGATATTTTCATCATTCGCACGGGCTTTACAGAGGCCCTTGATGGACTGGACGCGGAGCAGCAGGCAAGTGCCCTGAATTCCCACACGACATGTGGTGTTGAGGGTACTAAAGAAGTTGCCAAATGGTTCTGGAATCACCACTTCGCAGCTGTTGCTGGTGATGCCATCGCTTTTGAGGCGTATCCTGCACTGGTGGATGGCAAGGCTGGCGTTGTTGCGGATCTTGGTAGGTCATTCATGTCGTTATGCAAACCACGTACACTAACAGCAAGACCAGTACTCCACCAGTACTTTCTTGCGCTATTCGGCATGCCAATAGGGGAGCTGTGGGATCTAAAGGCACTCAGCGATCATTGCGCGAAGACGGGGAGATACACCTTTTTATTAACATCCTCGCCTCTAAATGTGCATGGTTCTGTTGGAGGGCCTCCGAATGCATTGGCATTGTTTTAGAATTACCTATCCTAAATACTAGTAACGTAATTCACAAGCAATGAGGCACCCTTAGCACTCTAAATGATATCCTCTCCCCTGTATAGAGAGAGACTACCCATTACATTATACGTCTCTTCTACTTCGTTTCTCTCTATTTCTTTACTTAATTTACCTCTTATAAAGTCTTAACTTCTGCCTTAAGCAAAGCGAAAGTTTTAGTTACAACGATTAGCCTTATGATTTGAAATGTACCAAACACGTGACGTTTCTGGCTCTAAGCACTTGCCTCTAATGAAACTGATACAGGAGCGCTAAAGCCTAGACTAGGGTCTCTTACGCTCTAGCCCTGCTCATCTTCGCTATAGGTCTAAATGCTTGTGGTCGCCACGGCTTCTCATCGGATGCGTCTTCGTTCTAGGTGGCTTCTCTCCACACGACGGTTTTGCCTCTAGACACATTGGGGCCCCGCCATTCGTAAGATCCCTCTTTTTAATAGCGGGTCCCACCGGACCAACTAGTGTTCCGAACCTATATGCTAGCCTTTTCCACCGGACGTCAGTCTCGGTGCTTGGGGCATCTTGTAACTCCAGGCCTAATGCGTCGGAACCTAAACACTCGGACGAAGTTAGAGCTTCATCCTCGGGTGAAGCCCGAGAAGCGATGCTCTCGGTTGGTTACGCTCCATTAATGCCCCAATCGAGGCTCTCGATGCAGACATCCACTCATTAACGACCGTCTTTCTTCCACAACTTGCCAACGTGCTGTTATACGACTCTGTTCTTGCGACCAATTTCCGCTGCCACTTACACGCTTCACATTGTCGAGAGCCTACAGTTCAAAGCGTTAGAACTTCGCCTGCTTAAGATGACCTTCCAACCGCCCTCTTGGGTGCCCAAGCTCTCTGTCGAGATTCCAGACACCTTGTCAATTGGCGACTTTATGTTGAACGAGCAACATGGCCGCTATCCACTGACGAAATCAAAACCACCTTTCGTCTGTGGCTTATCTGGGAAAGCGCCTTCTGCGACCGATGTGAAGGAGCAAGTTGACTTACTAGCGCGCGGTCTCTCCAAAGAGCTTGGATGGCAACCAAACGAAGGCAATGAATGGGATAAAGTAGCGGCCGTTTACAGTCTCAATACGGTGAGTTTTTAGCTCCCGCTATTGAGTGTTGCGCAATCTTACTCACATTCTAAGATTGATTATCTGCCATTAGCATGGGCTATCCATCGCCTTGGTGGCATCGAATCGCCAGCCAACGCACAGTATTCTGCCGCCGACCTTGAGTATCAACTCAAAAACTCTGGCGCGAAATGTTTGTTCACCTGCATGCCAGTCCTTGACAAGGCTCTCGAAGCAGCAGATAAAGTTGGCATTCCGCGAAGTCGAGTGTACCTCATGGAGCTCCCCGAGGCAGTGACTGAGTCCGCACGTGGCCCCGGTCTCAAAACTGTTGCCCAATTAGTTAAACAGGGCAAGACCCAAGCAGCACTAGAACCTCTTCGATGGTCGAAAGGTGAAGGCAAACGGCGCACTGCATTCCTGTGTTATTCAAGTGGGACCTCCGGACTGCCGGTAAGTAACCTCAGATCCTACAAGAATAAAACGAAATAATAACACCCACTAGAAAGGCGTGATGATATCGCATTACAACGTCATTGCAAACACATTACAGATAAAAACGTTTGACGAAGTATCCCGAAATCAGTTGAAGAGGCCCGATCAAGACGTATACGTGGAGAATGTGCTCGGGCTTCTTCCATTCAGCCATATCTATGGACTCGTCGTTATCGCGCATGCCAGCTTCCACAGGGGAGACTCTGTCGTAGTGCTTCCACGATTCGAGTTCAGGTCTTTCATGAGGGCGGCTGAGCTGTATCAAATCAACACTCTCTACCTGGTCCCTCCCATCGTCATTATGATGATAAATAATAAGAAGATCCTAGATCAATTTGATCTGAGTCATGTAAGGGCAATCTTCACGGGAGCGGCTCCTCTCAGACAGGAAACGTCAGATGCTCTGCACGAAATCTTCCCACATTGGGTTATCCGACAAGGCTATGGTCTGACCGAGACTAGCACTGTCGTCTCTTCTACGGCAAACTTCGATACCTGCCCTGGATCTGCTGGATCCCTTGTCCCTGGTGTGGAGGCCCGCGTACTCTCCGTAGATGGCAAGGGGCTGACGGGTCATGACCAACCCGGCGAGTTGCTTGTGAAATCTCCAGCCGTTGTCCTTGGATACCTGAATAATCCGAAGGCAAATGAAGAGGCGTTTATAACAGACAGCAATGGCGACCGCTGGTTACGAACTGGCGACGAAGTTGTATTCCGAAAGTCGGCCAATGGCCATGAACATTTGTTCATCGTTGACAGAATTAAGGAGCTCATCAAGGTCGAGGTTAGTAATTTCCAAATCTCCCAGGAAACATTTTCCAATAAATATTTAGGGACTCCAAGTTGCTCCAGCGGAGCTGGAAGCACATATTCTCACTCATCCTGATGTGACCGACTGTGCTGTGATTCCAGTGCCAGATGATGCTGCTGGCGAGGTACCCAAGGCATACGTCGTTAAATCACCGCATGCTGATTCCAGCATGCCTCAAGCTGTGCTGGCTCGCGATATCGCGAAATACGTTGCGAAGTCAAAGAGCAAGCACAAATGGCTCATGGGCGGTGTTGAATTCGTTCAGGTCATTCCGAAGAATCCCAGCGGCAAGATCTTGAGGAGAGAACTGAGGGAGAAAGACAAGAAGGATCGGAGAGAAAAGGGTACGAAGTTGTAATTTGGTGGTCTTGAGAATCGCATGGTTCAGATCATGGAGACTACTGTCAGGATTTCGATCATCTCAAATCTGTGGTTCAATTCTTCTTCAGAGCATCAGCATCAGTCTACTAACGTACTCTCTTCCCCAATTAATTAATTGCATGGAGAATTAATGCTATTGAGCTGTTCTAATGGTTTCTAAAAGCGACCTTTAATGAAATTAAACCAAGAAACTGCTTTAGTTGGGTTTTATGGTGTTTTTAGTAGATAGAGTGTAGTTGCTCCAAAAGGTAATTTAGATAGTGCTAGAGTCCTCAACTTAATATCTAGCTTATATATTACAGTTTTTAAGTTTAATGGAACAAGTCCTGACCCTCAAACCCCTATGGCGTTGTATCCAGAGCATGAACTCCAAATATCTTCAAGTCGCGTACAACTACATTCTGCTAGGCATTCTCATAGCACCGTCCAGACGAAGAACAGTGCCGTTCAACATTTGATTCGTAACACATTCGAGGACTAGGCTTGCAAACTCCTGTGGGTTGCCAGGTCGAGCAGGAAACTCCATCACGCGCAACAGACTCGTTCGTGCCTTTTCTGAAAGCTTCTTTGCCATGTTACTCTCGAAGAGACTAGGCGCGATGGTAACAGCTCGGATACCATATCTGGCAAGATCTCTTGCCAGAGGAAGAGTGAGCGAGGCGATTGCGCCCTTTGATGCCGCATAAGCGACCTGGCCAGGTTGGCCGTCAAAGGCAGCGGAAGATGACACTAGCACGAGCACGCCACGCTCTCCGTCGGCCGTCAGCGGCGTGTTCTTGGCCAGATGCGGAACTGATTGGCGGATGAGATCGATCGTTCCACGAACGTTGATGTCCATCACAAAATCAATCTGGGACATGTCCACTGGCAAGTCCTTTCGGCCATCGTATATCTGCAAGGCAGTTAGTCTCAAATCCCGTGGCACTAGGTCTTCTCTCGGCTCATACCTTGGCCGGTGCCGCTACGCCGGCCGCGGCGAGGACACCAGCAAAAGGCTTTCTGGTCTGTTTTGTCCATTTAACGGTACCCTCGATTGCCTTCATGATGCTCGAAGTGTCCACAACATCGGTCTTGAAGAATTTTGCTCTATCGCCCAGTTCCTTGACGATGGACAGGCCGCTCTCCACATTCAAATTGAGCAGCGAAACATGGGCGCCGGCGCTGTGCAGCTCTCGGGCTGATGCGAGTCCTAGTCCGGAACAGCCTCCCGAGATGAGGAATGTGTAATCTCTAGGCTTCATTGTGATTGATAGCCAATGTATGAGTGGGTGCCAGGACCTTATATATCCGCCGACAGCAATAGTTCGGATCTCCGGTGGAAGTCGCTAAATGGTGAAAGCTTACCCTCGGATTTACGCACTCAATAGTGGGCCAGTCAATACAGCGGGTTGTTCAGCGCAGTTTCAAGTCCAGGGGATGATGCCAGTCCGTTCTCGACCAGATCCCGAAGATTTGGAAGTGTTCATGGATGAGGCTTTTTTTAGGGCAATGATACGAGTAATTTGAATTCAGAAGTGACTGATACTTTGGATTTCTTAAATGCAGGCCGTTAATGCGACGTATCATGATAAGCGGACGTCTTGGCTATATCATAGAGAAGATGTCACAATCCCGCCACAGTTTCAAATTATCACAGATGTACCAAGTGTGAATTAGAGAGGTGCAAGTGGCATGTACATGGCCTAAACCGTATGCTTCATCTAAGGAATTCATGTATATCCGTGGGTTGATTTTGGCCACCTCTCTTGGCCTCGAGCTCTTCTGTATTCCTAGGTCCGACGTGTGCAGCATTATAGGGAAACAAGTCTGCTAAATAACGTCCCATCACCACCTCATGAAGGAGTCACTGCGTTGCAGATTCGGCATCTGTTGAGATCATGCCTAATGCTAGAATGTGGTTAAAGAAATTAGACTCACACTGCAACAAACAGACTCTCCTTTCACAATTCGGAATTTGAACAGATATCTAGATCTGCTCATTCACGAAGAGTCCGGCCATCTAAATGGAGGTTAGCATGGGATAGTGCTGAAAGTAGAAATGTGTTTACTTACTCCTTGCCCAGTGCCTATGCACATGCTTGTTAATAAAATCTTCTTCTTTTGCCTCCTGCATTCACTCAATCCAGTCACAACTTGTCGGACTCCAGTCGCCCCGAGTGGATGACCAAGCGCAATAGCACCGCCTCGCACGTTCATCTTTGCGTGGTCAATCCCGAGCTTGTTGACACAGTAGACAGCCATTGAAGCAAAAGCTTCGTTGAGCTCGATAACATCGATGTCCTCGATCTTCAAGTTGAACTTCGTCAGAAGCTTTGGGATCACGACAGATGGGCCAATGCCCATGATCCTAGGAGTAAGTCCTTGCACTGTAGCACCCACGAACTTAGCCAGAATAGGCTGACCCAGCTTTTCAGCCATACTCCTCTTCATCAAGAGGACTGCCGCGGCGCCGTCAGTGACCTGACTCGAATTGCCACCTGTGCTACGGCCGCCAAATTGCTTGAAGGCCGGTCTGATCTTGCTAAGAGCTTCATAGGTAGTGCCCCATCTTGGACCCTCATCCTTTGTAAGAGTCACAGCCGTTTCCTTTCCGGTTTTCGGATCCTTGACTCGGATGACGATGGGAACGATCTCATCGTCAAACCAACCGTTCTTCTGTGCAGCCTCTGCCCTCCTATAGCTTTCCCAAGCGTACAAGTCTTGTTGCTCACGGCTGACGTTGAACTCTCGGCCAACGTTCTCGCTAGTCTGTCCCATAGACTGCATGCAGTCACGCGCCTCCTGATTCTCAAGAACCTCGTCCGAGAAGGGCTCGTCAAAGCGATCGCTACCGAAACTCATAGATTCAGCACCAACTGCGATACCGCAGCTAATACTTCCCATGGAGATTTGATATGCGATTTCTTGGATAGACTTTAGACCAGAAGCACAGAACCGGTTCGTGGCGTACGCTGCGGTGGTGTTTGGGAAACCGGCAGCGAGGGTCGCGGCACGGATGAAGTAGGCGGCTCTCCCTTCATTAACCTGTTGATTGTGTAAGAAGGATATACCAGTCTAGTGTCAAGAGCGGCCGAGCCTACATTACCCATGCAGACATCTTCGACCAGCGCAGGATCGATATTCATTTTTTGAACAACATGCTGCAAAAGTTTGACAACAACGGCATCGAGAGGGGTATCCTTGAAACCTCCCTTTAAAGACTTGGTAAGCGGCGTTCGGAGCGCGAGCGTAACAACGACATCATCAGGGGACTTTTGAGTGCTAGTAGCTCAGTTAGTAAATCTCGCTAGTTAATTGTCACCAGGGTAGGATCACGTACATCACATCCAGCGGGCTTTCTCCAGGCTTAACTAGCTGCGCAGTCAGAGCCTTCAATCTCTCAGTGCTCATAATGATAATGGTTGTCGTGCAATGGTACGGGTATATTTTGGTAGTGGGCGAGTTCTTTCGAGCGTTCAGTGCAAAGTCGAAGTCTTGATATAAAAACGATGAGCTCTAAATTTGAGTAGAGCTACTGTGATGTCCGACTGCGGAATCGATCTCTAGAAAATGACAGGCTTTATGACTAAGGATGGACGGATAGTCTGGCGACTACACAATGTGTACAAGTCTGAGCGGCTTTTCCGCTATGGGCTTCTCGTCTAGCGGTAGACTCTCGACAAGGTGGATGCGAACTAAGATACGGGTAGAGAATAGTGACCTTTGTTGTTAATCTGGTCAACTATGAGGCAAGTCTGTACCGATGGAAGGACGGCCCTCGGTTCGTGATAGACGTAAGTCTTTTCTAGAGAATTCGTCCATATCTTTGCCGAATCACGAATGAGCTGGCTAAAGAGGCTCTAAGCAAAATTAACAGTTGTCGACATGCAAACGTTATGGAGGCGCCCTGAGGACCAGTCCCACCAACCAACAGTGCCAAGGGTTGTCATGCACCTGTCGCAAATCGCAATGATCACAATTCCACCGGGTTGTGCAGGCGCCCTAGGGACCAGTCCCACCAACCGACATCCCCAAGGGTTGTCATGCACCTGTCGCAAATCGCAACGATCACAATTCCACCGGAATTGACGTTGGCGAAAGGCTGAGCACCAATTCTAACTAACGACGCAATCCACCGGAATTTGCCCTCTTCATCCCCATCCTCGCGTACAACCCACCGGAATTTGCCCTCTTCTTCCCCACACGCATATGCTCTGAAGAGAGGAATCGGTTATCAATAAGTCCTAGAGCTCGGCAATGTATGCTGGCTGTTTTTCAAACTTTGTCCTTTGCCTCGCAAGTTCTTTTTGAGCCGACACTTACTAAGATCACATCACATGATGAAGTGCCAAGAATCCCTGTAAGTTGTCTTTACAAGGCCAGCATCGATGAATCTAACCGTCATGTCCCCTACTAGAACTCAGGATGATAGTCGCAAATGTACAGCGGCTTCTCGGAGAAAAGCACGCCGCAGCTCCAATCTCTCAGGTGTTCAGAAGCCTGTGCCTCTGAAGCAGAAATCCCACATATTGAAGAGTCCAATTAAGTCCCCTTCGCAGCCGTTTCAGTCTATCCTTAGTACGCTCAGGATTACGCCTGATGAGCATGACCTGTTCACAATGCTGTTGGCGCCACAACAAGAACCTCAAGGCTGGTCGACGGAAGAGGACGAAGAAGGGAAGGATGACAAATTTGAAAATGACAAGAACTGCGACTCCAGCTCAGGCTCTAGGGTAGAGTCGTTTAATGCTAGAGAGGATCAATCGCAATCTGCAGTTGGCATACTGCAGGACATTGTGGACATTGATAAAGCCTGGGTATCATGGAACGGCTTACCTTTATGAATAGCAAAGGACCTTTCAAGGTGGAGGTCAGTGAACTGCTAGTTCCAGCTGTAGAAAATAGTTCCAGCTGTAGAAAATAATATAAATCGCCGTATTGAGCATCAACTTGGACCGTATTCTACCGGGGGTTCGACCCCGTATGTCCCACGGCTTCCTATGCAAGCTTGCCAATGCCCCGGAGCTCTTTAGGAAATAGGTTTGGAGACGGCGAAATAAAGCGAAATGGGAAGCTCGATTTTAGCTGGTTTTGCCTTGTTTTCCCGCAATTATTTTTTGGTCTCCGACCCATCTCTTCTTTGAGACGCGCACACAGCCAAGGCCGAAAAGGCATACCAAGTCATGTAGGGAGGGCTACGGCGGGGGATTCTAACAATCCGATCGCTTTAGCGTAGCTGCAAGTCTCACCAACAACATCCATGCCCGTCCGGTGGAGAACTAGCCAGCTCCATTTTTCTCTCAAGCTTCGTAGCGTTATTTCCCCCGTGGGGCGCTAATATGCGGGGAAAATATGCGGAGAAAACATGCGGGGAAGTGTTGGTCCCGAATCACAGCCCAACTCGCTATTTTATTCTCACTTCCACCGGCAGCAGTATTATTATTATTATTATTATATTTATTTTCGTCCGGCGGGTAGCAGGTGAAACCTG